>CM060970.1:17511149-17568649 GCA_030765045.1 Tenodera sinensis
AACAGAAGGTGGAGGCAAACCGCCCTCCCCTCTTTCGCATAAGCTTGAACATCACATTTTTACCTTCAACACAGTCTGTTATTCGCTTGAAAACCGTTAACCCAACTCCTTCAGGCTCCGCTAGAAGATTTTATAATTGTACTTCAGCACAAATATTATCATAAATAACACTGTTGCAGTTAGATACGGCTGGTCAGATGCAGAAGGTAAACGTGTTTAAGTTTGAGTTTGGAGAGGAGGAAAGATATTAAAAAGTGCCCTGGAGAGCGAAAATGTTTCTCATCAGAGTTCCTTTGTCGTATATCACACTCACTCTCTCTCGGTTTCCCAGAACAGCGAACTTTACAAAGTTTTTCCAGGAGAGGAAAACACGCTGAGCGAACGCTTAAAAGGAAACTTCTAAATATACACCGCTCTTCTTTGTGAAATGTTTCTTTCATCGACAAGGCAGGATATGAAGTCACAAACATCCTGCGGTCTGTTAGACTGCAAAGATAAGGTTGACTACGTCTCTTTCTACTGGCACTGTTACTGGTCTATAGCAGTGCTTTGATGTAACGCCGTAATTGGGAAGTCCTGGGTTCAAATCCCGTCAATCCCGACCTATGGAAGATATTTTGTATCTATACCTACCTCTTATGTGGCGTTCCCCGGGGAGGGAGGAGTGAGGTGAGAGGAGACTCAGGGTGGCCGTGCTTAGGAGATATGACAACAGAGGCCAGGGCCCTACAGCTTACATGTTGAAACTCCCCGGTGGCAGCTATACAACCGGCTTCCCTCTAAAATAGGGGGGGGGGGTGTCCGCCCCCGATTCGAGGACGAGGATTTACAGAGAGCAAGTGCTCTATTATGCAATGCCGATACTTAGAAGTGAAGTGAAATATGAAGGGATAGGACGTTCTGGGGTGAATTAACCGTCCTGTTATTCGCCTAGTGGCACAGAAAAACTGAAAAAAAACCCAGCGCCATTTCCCTCGCTTAAAGCGACGTAAAATAAAGATAAAAATCAGATGTGTTGCACTCACACGACTTTCTCTACTCTTGTACTAACCACTCTTACAAACTCTTATACCTCTATCTTCTTCATGTGAGTTGAAATAAACATTTGCAGAAGTTATTGCTCATTTCCTTGTAGGTACAAGGGGAATATGGAAATACAGTAGGCTTTAAGTAATAGTCAAATCTTTTAAAGGTGGTTGCTGCATGATGGCTTTAAAATTTCGCCCCCTTTGCATGGCCAAGAAATACAAAAGTGAATAACGACCTTCCATTTGAGAAAGTTTTAAGTATTGCAAAACTCGCACAAATAACGAGGAATATCTCCGAAATAGTTCACTTCTCAAAAAAATGCATTTTGACATAAATTGTGTATTTTAACGAAATCTACATTTTTGTATAGTAAAATTTGGTCATCTCTTACGGTTTACCAGTTATGCAAAACTCATTAAGAGTAAACGGGATAGTCAGAAAATTCAAAATATAGATTTCATTTGCCATGAAAATGTCAAACATACGGCATATAAATAAAAATCTGATGTGTTGCACTCACATGACTTTCTCTACTCTTGTACTAACCATTCTTACAAACTCTTATTCCTATATCTTCTTCGTGTTAGTTGAGATAAACATTTGTACAAATTATCTTATTGTTTATTTCCTTGTAGGTACAAGGGAAATATTAGAATACAGTAGGCTTTGTGCGATAGTCAAATGTTTGAGACTCTGTTGTCTTTGCACACTTAACATATAAAAAAAATGAACAACGATGATCCATTTCACGAAAGTTGTAAGTTTTCCGAAACTCACACACATAACAAGGAATATCTCCGAAATGGTTCACCCTACAAGAAAATTTATTGAGACATAAATTGTGTATTTTAGCAAGATCTACATTTTTTGTATAGTATGATTTGATCTATCTCTAACGGTTTAACAGTTATGCAAAAGTCGTCCAGAGTAAATACGACTACAGGGGCTATAGCCAGAAAATGCAAGATGTACATTTCATTTGTCATAAAAATATCTCAAACATGACATTTTAATCAAAATCGTTAGAGCCATTTTCAAGAAAATCAAAATTTTCGAAAAATTTTCCATGTAGAGGGTGGTTTAGGATGGGGCTATTTTCTTCAAAATCTTCGTGTCACATCCTTGAAAGACATTAAACTTAAATACTAACTTTGGTTTTTAACCGACTTTTCGTTTTTGAGCTATGCTGTCCACAGACTGACAGACTGACACACACACGGACCTTTTTCTAAAAATGCTTTTTTTTTGGATTCAGGGGGCCTCAAAACATATATTTCCGGTGAAATCTCGACATCGAATTTTTCGGTGCAATACAATACTTCCCCTACTTACTATACGTAGTAAGAGAAAGTAAAAAACTATGGTGGCTAGAAAAAGTCGTCATTGTGACACACCAGAATACGTTTTATGGACTTCAAAGCTTTACCGGAGAGAAAGTGGCAGTGGGCGGAAAGGAAGAAAGGAGGGAAAGAGAATAAGACGGAGAAAAGTCTCCAGTGTAAGCGTTTTTGGGAAGTGTTTGTAATAATAACGGCGCCAGAGATCATGGCCCGTAAACCAGGCCAGCACATTGTAACGGCTGTCCCAGCAACATTATTATTCGATAGCTCTATACGACTTGTAATGGTGCTAACGACTACGAGCATGTCTGAGAGTTATACAGGGTGTCCCACTAATGCCGTGATTACGATGAATTTTGGATCATCGTGGCTTCAGCAGGTAACAGATGCCAAAGGTGTGTAAAATAGCAACGTAAAGTCGTCACATAAACACAAGTGGATGATCTCTCGCGCCTGCCGATATATGAGACGTTGTTGTCCTGAAGATATGATTACATCTGACCAGAGTGTACAAACATTGTCTCGCCTTGTTTGTGCGACAAGCTCACTAAATATCTGGGAGGTTTCACATCCTTTCCGATATACCTCGTGGCTTTGTCAACTTGAAAGTTCAGTATCTTGCGATACAGATTTTCTAGAAACTCCTCCCAACCTAGACTAGCATTTAGATGCAGCACTTTTCGAAAATTTTGATTTTATCAAAACTGGTTCTAACGATTTTGATTAAAATATCATATGTAGATATTTTAATCACACATGAAATGTATATCTTGAATTTTCTGGGAATGTCTTCAAAACCCCTCTTTATTATGAATGACGTTTACATAAGTGTTAAACCGTAGGAGATAGACAAAATGTCGCTAAAACACATATTTCTCACAAGTAATCGAAATGATAAGACGTCTGAACTAATCGATAGATTCTCGAGCAGAGCGTCGAATATTTATCTGCATTACTTGATAAATAAAACATGAATTTAAATACTATATCGCTAAGATTTGACCAGAAAATGTTAAGGTTCTATAAAAAATAAACTAAAGTCTATTAATTTCGATTAGTGTAGTTCGACTTACTCAGCACTGCCAACTAAGGAAATCTCTGCCTCACGTCCAAGAGGTCACCAGTCACAATCTCGTTTAGGGTGAGTTATCCGTATAAGGTCTTTTTCCGAGGTTTTCCCTTATCCTGAAGACGAATGTCGGGTAACTTAAAGCTCTATGGACCTCGGGCTCATTTGAGCATATATATAACAGAAAAACGAAACCCAAGATTTACATGTGAAGTGGGAAGTAGTTATTCCCTTTTTATATCCTGGTCATGCAGAGAGAACGGAATTTCAAAGTAATTACGTAATGATCAGCTCTTAAAAGATCGCTTAAGCCTGCTGTATTCTATTCCCATCGCACGTATAAGGAAATATGTAATAAAAGAATTTCTGTAAATGTTTATCTCGGTTAATATGAAGTGGATAGAAGAAAAGGTTGTTGAGAATAGTTTGTATAAGAGTGAGTAGAGAAAGTCGCATGAGTGCACACATGAGATTTTCCCCCCTTCATTTACGAAATGCAGTGTGTGCGTCCGTCGGTTCGTTTCGCTCATCCGCTTTAGGAAACGGATCCGCATCATGGTTCTTTCTTCTGCAGAGCTGCGTGTGTAAACTGCTTCAATTATTTATGTCCCTTTATACAAGCCTCTGCTAACAGAATGGCAAAAATTCCACCATTTTTAAAGATATAACTTCATATGAGCTAAGCCACCGCGCAAGAGAGTATTTCTTTTTTAACGACGCTTTATTTAAAACATGCCAAGCCGTGCACAAATGATGAAAACCAGAAATTTACAAGCAGTATGAAGTATTCATACCAGAAAATGAGGAAACATTTTTGCAACATGTTTATTATTTTCTCTACTGGTAAGTAGAGGATGTATTGCATTCCACTCAAAATATCGATGACGATATTTCACCGGAAATATGTTTTGAGACACCCTGAATCCAAAGAAAAAGCATTTTTAGAAAAAGGTCCATGTGTGTCTTTGGACAGCATAACTTAAAAAAAACGAAAAGTAGGTTAGAAACCAAAGTTGGTATTTAAGTTTAATATCTTTCAAGGATGCGATGTGAAGATTTTGAAGAAAATAGCCCAACACTGGACTACCCTTTACATGGAACATTTTTCAAAAATTTTTGTTTTCCTGAAAATGTCTAACGATTTTTATTAAAATGTCATATGTTTAACACATTTGTATGACAAATGAAATGTATATTTTGAATTTTCTGGCTATAGCCTATGTAGTCCTGTTTACTCTAAATGACTTTTGTATAACTTGTAAACCGTAAGAGATAAACCAAATCTTACTGTACAAAAATGTAGATCTCGCCGAAAAACACAAGTTATGTCCAAATAAACCATTTCGGAGATATTCCTTATTATTTGTGTCAGTGTCAGGAAAACCTAAAACTTCGGTTAAATGGAACATCGTTGTTCATTTTTTTATGTTAGCCGTGCAAAGAGAATGGAATCTCAAAGCTTTAAACGATTTGACTATCGCACAAAGCGTACTGTATTCTAACATTCCCCCTGTACCTACAAGGAAATAAGCAATAAGATAATTTGTACAAATGTTTATCTCAACTAACACGAAGAAGATATAGGAATAAGAGTTTGTAAGAATGGTTAGTACAAGAGTAGAGAAAGTCATGTAAGTGCAACACATCAGATTTTTTAAATCTAGCATGCACATAGTAGGTACAGAAGATATTGTATTCCACCCAAAACTGGGCTTTTACGTTCCCGGAATCCAAAAAATGTCATGTGCACTCACATGATTTTCTCGACTAACTTTTGTACAAACTATTGTTAAAACGCCTGTTCCTCTATCTACTTCATTAATCGAGATAGATGTTTTAATTACATATTTCGTAATAGATACAACAGGAGTGAAGCATAAATTGTCTGCTTTAGCGAGACCAATATTTTTTGTGTAGTAAGATTTTGTCTATTTCTTACGGTTTACCAGTTATACAAAAGTAACTGAGAATGAAAAGGACTTCAGAGACTATTCAATGTACACAATGGTATTTTAAGTAAAATCGCTTGAACGTTTTCAAGAAACAAACAGATAATGGGAGTAAAGATGAATATTTTAAAATGCTCGTAGAGATTCTTGTAAAACGCTGCTTCAGAGTTAGGAGCCTGTTCGGTTTTGAGGTATATGCCCCCCTCCCACCCCCACAGTCACCTACCCATATCCATCCACCCACCCACCCACCCACCCATCCAGCCATTTCGAATAACATGTTTCTAATAATAAGTTTTTTGAAAATACTAAGCTCTGCCTACTGTCTTAAGAATACTTATGAGTGAAATTTCATAAAATTGAGAGACAAAGAAGTTCTTACATTTTAATTCTGTGTAATAATTTAGACATTTGTGAGTGCAGAAAATACATAATTTGCCTCCGAAAGAAATTTTAAATGTCCTATTGCACATTTAAATGTCACGTGGACTTTAATATGAGCTATGCATTCAGATAGCTACCTATATTCATGGAGATGACAAATAAAAATTATTCTGATTTTGTCAGATGTATTTAAGCATATATTTTTAATTTTGAAACTCAAAAATTTCAATTTTAAGGCCAAAAATATAAGCTGTTTTAACATGTAGATGTATTTTGAATCCAAGATTAAAATGTTGGACCAAAATTAAGTACTTTATTTCATTGTAGCTTTATGTATTAAACACAGAAAGAATGAAACAAAACAAATTGTAGTTTCATTAAATAGATTCCTGTACCTTATTGGCAGCAGCCCTCCATTCTTTAAATAATGAAAATTCCTCGTCATACAAATCCTTCGACTTGGCGAGTAGGAAACTAAGCACAGCTTTTTAAGCATAATCTGAGACTTGTTCGGGAATATCCATTTTCATTCATTTATTGATTTATTTGGCGCAGTTTAAACAACCGGAATTGTAACTGTTTATTCCGGTGGGGTTACGTAGCAACGTACCAACAATGCCGTACCTCCATTCAATTCTTTGTAATGACCACTCTAATAATATTAATAAAATATACGATTATTTCAGTTAATATTAGGATAAGGTTAAACCTATATTCCACGTGGCTTATCAATTATTTGCTCGTGAGTAATTACAACACTCTCTCGCGTTTACGCACTCACACATAAGTCTATTTAAGCCACTTATAATATAATTTACTATTGTGAGAGAATATTTTTGATATATAACCAAATATTATCGTTATTTCTAAACTATGGATGAAATTTAGACGTAACACGGTTGTATTTACATTAAATTATAGTGTACCTTTTAGAAGGCTAGAATTATGACTTCAAAATTTCAAATTTTCAGTCCTACATATCCGTAAATGGTGTAGATTAATTATTTGGCGTAACTTTTTAAATTGGCAAGCATATTGCTATGGTATATAAGTGCACTAGTTTTTGTTATATTTGGACTCAAAATTAGATACATTACGAATGCATATTGTTGTAGTTGTTTTAATATTGATGTTATATTTTTATTTTCAGAAGAGAGAGCTGACTGGAGTGGATCAGAACGTGATCTAGCGGTGCCTAAGAAACGTCGCCGGCGACATGGAGGAGCGACTGACAGTAATGATGAAGAAAGCACATCGTTGTCTCGTTCTTCAAGCTTACTGCAGTTTGAGTGTTTGGAGAAACATTGCGAGGACGTGTTTCGAACCACGGACCCCTTCCCTCCACCTTCTCCTGCTTCCGGTATATCCTCCTTCAGCTTTGACTCCCTGGAATCGAACCGATGGCGTTTCTCGGCGTCTCCGGATTCCCTGGACTCGACTGGACCCAGCAGCACTAGCAGCAGCGGCGATGAAGGTGCTTCTTCCGACGATACTCTCCAACACTCCTCGTGGTCTTCCTCTCGCGGAAGTAGCTTCCGTTCTTCCGGGGGTAGCCGATTGCGGTCCTTCCGTAGTTTCGACAGTCTTAATCTGCTGCAGCAGCAGAACAACTCGCACCATTCTCTGGCAGAACTGTCCCAAAGTCTCAACTCTACATTCCTACTGCAACATCCACGTGCCGACCTCTCGCAGACCGACGTTCCTGCTGAAATAACAACCCAGAAGAACAACTGTTCATCACAAGAGTCCTCCACCACGGACTCTACTGCTACTGTAAAAGATGCTGGTGTCGGTGGGAATCCGTCAGATGTCAAGTCCGACCCAACAACTGCTAAGCAACAAAGGTCTGCTGAGAACCTGAGTGAAGACAGTGGCTTTGGTGATCATTGTTGTATACCGGCAAGTAGCAGCAGCACTACTGTCACCGTTGGGACTATTGTCGAGGACGAGGATGGTGACAACGACAATGACAATGACTCTTGCACGTCGTCGTATTACTCGGACTGCAGTGCAGGGGGTAGCAGTGGTGGTGCTGCCGGAAGTAGCGAAACGTCAGAAACGGAGCGGAAAGGGACTCCTAAGAGAAAAGTGCTAAAATTAGTCCGCGAGTCGGAGAAACGAGGGTGGGAGACGGACGAATCTAAATTTAACGGCAGCTGTTGGCAGAGTGCTCCTAGCCTCCTCACTAGGGAGGGGAAGGCAGTTCGCAGCAAGTTCGGGAGTGGCCAGGATCAGCTCTCGAGCGTGCCGCACGATCTCAACCTCGCTGGCGAACACGACGACGAAGACGACGACGAGGATACCTTCGAAAGGTATAGTGATGCGCATTCTTCACCTGCCGTTGCCAGCCCACAGAGAGCTAGAGTCGATGAGGAAGACGTGAGTGAAGACCCCGCCCAGGAATCTCAGTACAAGATGGCGTCTCGACTTCCGGTGGCGAGCACGCCCAACCTCACTTACACGGGTCAGGACGACTTCCTCCGTCACGAACTACGACACTCGTCAATGACGCAAGTTCCGCTCAAAGATGGCATGCCCGAGCAAAACCATAGACCGATCTCTAAGAGTCTGACGCCTCTGCCGACCAAGGGCGTCCACTTCTCGCCCGTCGTGTCGGAGGTGAGCTGGAGGGACAGTTACAGTGACGACGGTGGTGAAACCGTACCTGAAAGGAAAGAGGAGAAGGAAGAGGAGGATGAAGAGGACATGGAGAGAGCTTTAATGTCATTGGAGAAGGGGGAAGACGTCGCGGTGCGAGCCCAGAAGACGCCGATGCCGCTAACGTTGCAGAAGTTGCAAATAGGACTTCCGGTGGGGCCCGAAGAGCGCGAGAGGTACGTGATGGAGTTAAACGATAACGACCTCTTGGCGCTGCAGCCCCCCGCTCCTCCGGTTACGCCCACCAGTCACGTGGTGCACTCGACCACTACCAGCAGCAGCAACACAACAGTCAGTGCTGTGCCAATGGAGGCCAAACAGGGAACTAACGAGAGGAGAGACAGCGATCTCTCCAGCACCAGCTCCGGCAAGAAGAGCGGCAAGTTCGGCAGCTTCTTCCAGAGGTTTTCCTTGCGAAGACTTAGTGGACGCGTTGTCGGCAACTCTAGCAAAAACAAGCAGAAGGAGGAGAAGAAGAAAAGTACTGGAAAGAAGGCTATCAGTAATGCCAACCCAACCACCGCCACTGCAGCCGTTTACGAGGACGTTACCATTATACCTCTTCATCCACCTACTCCGGAAACGAAACCGGCGCCTCCGGACGTCGTCGTGGTGTCCAGTAAACCGCCATTACCGCCGTTGCCGCCACGCGGCGGTGGCGTCGTGGCAAGCGCCAATAAGACGACGCCGTCAACGCGCCGGCGTCCCGAGGCGGCTGCGTCCTCGTCGCCTTCGTTACCGGCGCGAGCACAGTGCGATGCGACGAGTGGAGGGAATAACGGGTTGTCGCCCGGACAGCTGAACATGTCGGTTATCGATCCGGCGGCGAGGAGACCTCCGCCGCTCGGCCTGCTCGAGACCGACCTGGACTCCGTCGTCAGGAGGCAGAATGGCGCCACCACCTCCAAGAAGGCCAGGAGTCTGATGAACCTCGGCGATGCCGGCAACCAAAGAAACATCCGCGCCGGGCATGGAACCGAGGACGCAATGCTCCTGAAACCGCCCAATTCCGCGGGACCTGCAATGACCTCGAGTAGCAACGGTGGGCACCGCCCCCTTCCATATGGGGCTCCTACAGATGCACGCGCCAAATCCATGGAATTCCTGTTGGATAAGGAAAATCAGGCAGCTGTTCAGGTAAGCTCGTGTTTATCTTGTTGAGGTTATGGCAACGCGCGTGCGTGTTAGTTTAGTGCCGGAAGTTCGCCTTTTTTGTTTTGTTTTCACATGTGCAGTGTAGCCAGCATGATGAACTATAAACTTCTTCATTATCACGACCTTATCAGTGATAAATCACAGGAAACGGGCTCCCCGCAGCTGCACTAAGTAAATGACATCAACTTTGAATCAATAAATTCTACCAAATTAATTTTCGTGCCCTATGTATCGAGCGTTATAACATTCCAATTTAAGCTTGTGTTTATTCAGCATATATATTCATTTTAAAGGTGATAGAACTAAAGGCTAATAAATTCACTTTCTCCGCTGTTCCCCTTTTAAATGCCACAGAAAAGTAACAGGAATCGTGATAATGTTATCACAGATTCAACCTTCAACCTTTCACGCTTTGCGTTTAAGGCTAAATCTGCTGAAAAAAAGCATTCTCAGTTACACTAAATTAAGCACAGACTTCCCGATTTCGACCTGTTCTAAACTACTAAATAAATGAAATAACTGAATGTCAAGGTTCCTTTCTATTCCGTAAGTATGACTAATCATTTCGCAGTATAATTTGACTACCTTAATTTTATGCAGGTTATGTTGTAAAGTGAAATAAAACAAACGAATATCGACCAGAAATGTATGCAGGTTATGTTGTAAATTGAAATGAAGCTAACGAACATCGACGGGAAATGTATATAAGTTACGTTGTAATTTGAAATACAACAAATGAATATCGACGGGAAATTTATACATGTTGTAATTTGAAATAAAACAAACCATATCGACGAGAAAACAGCTAACGTGCTATGTATTACGTGGCTGTATTTACTTGAGCAGTCTGGCGATAGGTACATAAAAAACGCAGCCAGCTGATTGGTAGTGATGCGGGCGTGTAGACCCACAAATTGAAGGTCTTCTTGGCTTCCATACCATCACGGTTTATCACAGACTGCAGTGGATTTCACCCGCGCCCTCTCTTAGCAAAAATTACTACCCTTGCTCACTCTAACCCCCTCGTGACTTGGAAAATGTACGCATTGCGTTAAAAAGGGGTGGTGACCACAGGATTAACTAGTTAACTTTGAACATGTCAATCAAATTGGGAAACGTAACCCTCAAACGTGTAAAATATTTCGTTTTGTTATTTAAGGTAATGTATATGCAAAATTTGGAAATTCAAAGATGTACACAATATCTGACAAAAATTTATTCCGATTATCTTCCGAAATATCTATTTTTTTAGGTTATCAGCTGCTTTCCTATAGCAAGTGGGTGAAAATTGCATTCCATCCAAAAATGTGATGCTGACATTTTATCGGAAATGTAGCTTTTGATACTTCCAGAATAAAAAGTGAATTTTCAGAAAAAATGGCTTAACTTAAAAACGAAAAGTGAGTTGGTATTTAAACTCAGCACTTACTAGAATAGTGACACGAAAATTTTTAGAAACATCCTTCCCACCTATACAAGCAAGAAAGTGTTACTTTCTATTTTCTCAAAAACCGTTCAAACAGTTTTAACATATCACTAAAGTCTTTGGTTGTTTGGAAATGCTAGTTTTCATGTTTAATGATTGTTATAATTAGTAAACCGTAGTACAAACACAAAATCGTGCTTCATAGAAAGTACAGATCTAGTTATATCACACAATTTATGTAAATAAAATTATTTTTCTTTGTTAACCATTTCCGAGGTATTCTTTGTTTAGTTTTCACTTTCTCTGCTATGTTACTGTTAGTAGAGGAAGTATTGCATTCCACCCAAAAATTTGATACTGAATTTCACTGGAAACATCAAGTTTTGAGATTCGCTGAGAAAAGAAAAAGCATTTTAAGAAAAAGCTCCTTGTTTATCGTCTGTGAGTAGCAAAACTCAAAAACAAAAGGTCGGGTTGGTATTTAAATTCAATGTCTTGCAAATATATATCACGGTTTTCAAAAAAGAAATTCATCCATCCCAAACTATCCTTTATATGGAAAATTTTGATTTTCTAGAAAATGCTTCCAACATTTTTATTAAAATCCCACGTGTTATTAAAATATGACATTTTCTGGGAGTATTGTTAGTTGTCGTCTTCATTCTGAACGGTTTTTGCATAATTCGTAAACCATAACACAATATTACTACACAAAACACCTAGTCCTTATGAAAACACTCAAAGTATATACTTATATAATTTTTTTAGTCCAATTAACCATTTCTGAGATACTCCTTGTTATTGCTTTCATTTTAACACATGGGAAGTCGTTATAGTTTCTTTTCTTATCTCTTCATCATACAAAGGGAATGGAATTTCAAAACCATCATATAGCGACCAGCTTTAAAACATGAGTATTACTTAAAAACCTACTGCATTCCCATATTCCCCATGCACCTGCAACAAAATTAGCAGTAAGGTTTGTAAGAGTAACTTGTAAACCATACGCACACACACGCACACACACAATGCATTTTTGGGGGATTCAGGGTCATCAAAACAAACATATAGTTCCGTTGGAATCTCGAGATCGAACTTCTAATATACGTAGTAGAGAAAGTAAAAAAAAAAAAAAAAAAAAAAAAAAAAAAAAAAAAAAAAAAAAAAAAAAAAACCACGTGTTACTACATTCACATGTCTTTCTCTACCTATTGGACTGCATACTATTGCTAATTTGTTAACGAGGATAGACTAGAAATAGTTTCATTACATATTTAGTGAAGGTACAACTTATCTATTACAGGAATCTGAAGCGATGGGTCGTATATGCTGGCTTCCAACTGCTCGAAATACAGTAATATGCATACTGTATTTGAAAATTGAAACCATTAACAGGGAATAACTCAATTTCACAGAAGAATATGACAGAATTGTGTTTTAAATATACTTTTTACGTATAGTAAGTAGAGGAAGTATTGTATTCCACCCAAAAATTGGATGTCGAAATTTCACCGGAAATATATGTTTTGAGACCCTCAAAATCCACAAAAAGCATTTTTAGAAAAAGGTCCGTTTGTGTATGTCTCTGTGTGTGTGTCAGTCTGTGGACAGCATAACTCAAAAACGAAAAATCGGTTAAAAACCAAAGTTGGTATTCAAGTTTAATGTCTTTCAAGGATGCGACACGAAGATTTTGAAGAAAATAGCCCTACCCTAAACTACCCTTTACATGGGAAATTTTTCGAAAATTTTGATTTTCTTGAAAATAACTAACGATTTTGATTAAAATGCCATATGTTTGAGATATTTTTATGACAAATGAAATGTATATCTTGAATTTTCTGACCATCGCTCTTGAAGTGCTATTTACTCTGGATTACTTTTACATAACTGGTAAACCGTAAGAGATAGACCAAATGTTACTATACAAAAAGATGTAGATCTTCCTAAAACACATAATTTTTGTCCAAATAATTTTTTTTGCAGACTGAACCATTTCGGAGATATTCCTCGTTATTCGTGTAAGTTTTGGAGAACTTATACTTCTGTCAAATGGAACATCCTTATTCAGTCGGTCTGGGTGGCTCAGTTGGTTAGACGCTGGACTGCTGATCCCAAGGTCGCGGGTTCAAACCCGGCCCAGGCCGATGCTTTTTAAGTGTGCTTAAAAACGACAGCTCCATGTCAGTCGATTTACTGGCATGTTAAAGAACTCCTGTGGGACGAAATTCCGGCACACCGGCAACGCTGATGTGATCCTGGCAATTGACAGCGTCGTTAAATAACAAAATAACTTTTAACTAATCGTTATTCAATTTTTTATATGTTAACCGTGCAAAGAGAACGGAATCTCAAAGCTTTAAAACATTGACTACCGCTCAAAGCCTACTGTATTCCCATATTCCCTTTGCACGTACAAGAAAACGAGCAACAGGATAACTTCTGCAAATGTTTATCTCAACTAACATTATTATTATTATTATTATTATTATTATTATTATTATTATTATTATTATTATTATTATTATTATTATTATTATTATTATTATTATTATTATTATTATTATTATTATTATTATTATTATTATTATTATTATTATTATTATTATTATTAATCATCATCACCTGGTTAATTTAAGTGGTTTCGCTTGAGGCTTTCGTGCTGAGAGTCCGTTGTTCAATTCGCGGCTCTGGGGTGCCGATATTAAGCCTTCAGTTCTAAATATGCCCAAGACCTAACATGGTTTGGAGTGCATGGTAAGAGCTGTTGGCCCTATCGTTCCATTACGGTTACGCTACAAGCCTCCGCCTCAGAAATGGGTCTAATCATTTCTTGGTGGAATGAGAATGCTTCAAGGTCGAACAAACCACACCAAGAGCTTTGGAAAACAATGTAAATCCATAGAATGGCCACGTAATTGCTCACGCTTGCGGATGTGACTGATAAGAAGCAGGTTACATCATCGTTTGGAAATGTGTTGTACTTATATACATAATAATATCAGTTCCAGCCACCATTGCATTCCTGGAAGTGACAGAGCCATTCTGTTTTTAGCCGCGGTGGTCATTAGGGCGGTGCGTGTGTGCTACGGCTACGTCATAGTGCCACTTGCATATCGATTTGGCGCGTCGAGAAATAACTCCGTCGATAACTTACTGTCTTTGCCTCACTTTGGGTCGGTAATCGAAGTCATCAACCACAAGCGTCACCTTTATATCTATAAAATGTTGAGTATTTTACCTCTTATCAGGGAAGGAATTTCTTTGCATTTGGACTAATCAAACTATCCATCTTCGTTTTTGTTTTATCACTTACTAGGTTTCCAAGAGGAATCAAAATCTTCTTGAATTCCCATTCCGGATTCAATACCACATGGAAACAAATCGAACTGAGTCCGAATCCTCTTAGAAGTGGGATCGGATCGAAGTCTTGTTGATTTGAATCCGCTAAAGATGCTAAGCTCTACTGTAGCCGTAACACGCTCCACGCTCATCATTGTTTTCTTAGCGAAAATGGTGTTAAAAACACAAGACACTTTTGTTATTTCTGTAATCTCGCAATATATTCATCTAAAAAACATTCACTAAACTCAAAACCTACTTAAAATAATAGGAAAACATTTTTTACAGGTTCGCCAAGATAAACTAAGTGAACAACTTTAAAGTTTGAATTATTTATGCGTGAATCGCGGATCGTATTGAAAGTGGAATTGGACTCAAATCGATTTCAATTCCCCATGGAAACGTAGTAACTGCTATGTACAATTGTCCCCACTGCCTTCTCTGCCATCTAGACTTCTAGAGGAAGCAATTCCACACAAAAATTCGATACCGAAATTTCGCCGGAAATGCATGTTTAGAGACTCGCTGGATAAAAAAGGGTCTGATATGTTGCACTCACATGACTTTCTCTACTCTTGTATAAACTATCCTTACAAACATTATTCCTCTACCTACTTCATGTTAGTTGAGATAAACATTTGTACTAATTATCTTAGTGTTTATTTCCTTGTAGGTGCAAGGGGAATATGGGAATACAGTAGGCTTTGTGCGATAGTCAAATGTTTAAAGTTGGTCGCTACATGATAGCTTTGAAATTCCGTCCTCTTTGCAAGCCCAAGAGATAAAAAAACGAACAACGCATTCCTATTTGAAAACTCAGACCAATAACAAGGAATGTCTCAAAAATGTATTTCCAAGGATGCGATAAGAAGATTGTAAAGAAAATCCACCCACTCTAAACTATCTCTTGGATTTTTTGAAAATGTCGAGTTTCTCAAAAATGTCTCTTAAGGAAAGCGATTAAAATGCCACATGCTTAAGATATTTTCATGATAATTACATTATATGAGAATGTCCTGAGAAATCCGTTTTTCTGCTCACTTTTGTGTAACTCATAAACCGTAAGAGATGGATAAAATCTTACTGCACAAAACATGGTGAAATTGATTTTTTTTTTTAGTTCGCCATTTCCGAGAGATTTCTTGTTATTGATTTGGATTTTCAAATACTCATATTTTTATAAAGTAGTAAATGTTTTTTTTTCTAAAGTTCATCCTAGGAGAATGACATGTCAAAGCCATCATATAGTAACCAGCTCTTAAAATATTTGACTCACTTAAGTCTACTGTATTTCCATATTCCCCTTGCATCTACAAGAGAATTAGCATTAAGATAATTTGTACAAATGTTTATCTCGATTAACATGAAGTAGAAGTATAAGGTTTTGTTGAAGAATGAATAGAGAAAATAATGTGACTGTACCGTATCACAATCTCGTTGTTTGCTTCTAAAAGGGAAAATGAAGGTATGTTTTCCCCAATTGTTGGTGCTCATAATTAAGATACATTCTTACACGGAGTAGCAACCGAAATGCAAGGGCGCCGTGAAAACGCATAATTTCGTGGCCTCTGTATCCTTTCTGAAGGTGTTTGTAAACAAGACAAATGAATGCGGTGGGCCGAGAGGTGGGCTGTAGGCAACCCCGCCCTAGAAAATGTTGCATTCATACACTACACGGAGGACGCCAACAAAAAATGCAAATAAAACTGCTGCTTCTCTCACCTGTACGTCACACAGGCAACATTAATACGCGGTGGTACATGTTTCAATATTTGGTCCATCAGAATTTCGTTACTGTTATTGCACGTCATTTTAAGACAAACCACTTGTGAAATTTAGACCTAAAATCTTAAAAAAATTGTGATTTTCGTGATTTACTTTCTCTACTGCGTACTGTAAGTAGGGCCCAAAAATTCGACATCTAGGTTTTTCTGCACAAATAAACACTTATTCCTCTATCTATCATGATAATCGGCATAAACATATGATTTTATTAACTATCTTATAGTTACGACGAGAATATGGGGATACAGCAGACTTTAGTGATACTCAAATCTTTTAAGAGATTGTCACTACGCCAATAACGGTTTCCCATGAGAAAAGTAGTTTTGGAAAATTCGTGCCACTAACAAGAAATATTTCGGAAATGATTAATTCCACCAAAAAATGCATTTGGCACAAATGTGAAAATATGAAGTGGAATAGAATCCATATTTTCAATAGTTCCATTTTGGTGTATAAGTGTTGAAATGTGTACGTTGCAGCATCAGAAGCAAGCGAAAGTGATAGTGTCCTGAAATGGGTAAAGGGCTATCCACTTTCCATGTTTGGTGCAGAATCTGGGACGTGTTTTGTCAGCATACTTGGAACAGCCATTACGAGGAATGTGGTCATTTTCTCAACTACCGCTTTCCGCAGATAACAACCAGCATCCGCTATCTAGCTTACATTAGTCTGAGTCTAGCTTTCTTTTGCTAGCAATTGCACATGCGTGTAACTGATAACAAGGTGATGCTATAAATCAAGGCATCAACTTGCATCTCGGTGGCATACAGCAAAATCCATGTTTTCTGTTTTCGACCTTATCTCATATTTAAGTCCTCCGTTGTTTGAACTTCGTTCATGAGATTTCCGTTAAGTCGCTAGACATTAGTGAATACTTAAACAGACAGGCAAATAGACATTAGGAAAAGATCAATAGAAGCACTAATTAAGTAACTCCGCGGCGCAAGAGCCCTTTACGGGCCAAGGCCTACCGCCCGGCTGTTGCGTCCCCCATTTGCCCCCTACAGGAGTCGAGTGGCGTGCAGAACTGCAAGGTGGGACGTGGTTATTACCGTTCCGGCCGGTATGTGCGTTCTTCGCAATCATGGGCCGCCATTTCTCAGTCAAGGGTTGCACTAGCCTCAATCACTTATTAATTTACCACAAATCACAAGTAATACGTGTAAGACAGTCTGACGTAACCAATAAATTCTCGAGCGGCGAGAGTCAGACCATCGAATGATATTTATCTGGTTTATTTAATAAATAAATATAAATTTAAATACTATAATACCGCAAAGACTCGGCCACACATGTTAAACTCTATAAAAAGTAACCTAAAATATATTAATTTCTATTACTGTAGTTCCGACTTAGCACTGCCAACTGAGGAAAACAAAATCCAAGAATTACGTGCATTTCGATCTTCTCTTGTTATAACAGAAAACCAGTTTATAATCTCAAATAAATCTGTTTATTTTTAACATTAAAAATAACCTTTCTTCTGGAAAGGTAAAAAGGTTTGATTTTCCCAAACATGCATCTAACAATTTTGATTAAATTACCGTATGTTTAAGATATTTTCATCAAACATCTACTTAAGTACGTATTAGAGAAAATAAAGTACTATACTTTTTTTATTATCAGGGATGTGTAGGTGTACTTTAAACCCGATCAACGCCTTTTGGCCTCCTTGTAACTAAGAAAGGGGAGAAGGAATGTTCTGGCTTCCTTTGAGAAATAGTTTGCCCCTCCCCAAAGAGGAAAAACGCTGTTCTTGATTAAAGCCTAATCCCAAAAAACACAGTTGACGAAATTACTTCGAGCTCGATCCCAGCCCAGTAGCCACTAGAAGCATCCTTTGCGCTTTAAGCCCTCTAGATTCACATGCATTTCTTTACCCAAGCTTGTACAAATTGTTGTCGTGAAAGCTTATCCGCATATCTACTTTAAATTAATAGAAACTTTACAAAAGTAGTTTCATTACGTATTTTCCTACACTTACAAAGGGAATAGCGATAGTCAAATGTTTAAAAAGCGGGACTCTATGCTGATTGTCTGATTTGCTCATTTTCTTGTAGCTACGTACAAAGAGAATATGGGAGTAGATTTTAGCAATATTCAGATCCTTAAAGCGCTACTTTGACATTGCATTCTCTTTGCATGTAGAGGACCAAAAAAATGGCTACATTCCATCTGAGAAAAGTATAAGTATTGGAAAATTCAAACAAATAACAAGGAATATCTCGGAAACCGTTCACATTTGACATACGTCGTGTTTTAACGAGATCTACATGTTTTATGTAGTAAGATTTTGTCTATTTCTAACGGTTTACCAGTTACGTAAAAGACACCCAGACTACAGATCGCTTCTGAAGACATTTACAGAAGATTCGAGATATAGATTTTATTTTTCAGAAAAATATCTTAAAACGTGGTATTTTAATCAAAATCGTTTGAGCATTTTTGATAAAATCAGTATTTATGAAAAACCTTAAATGAAAAGTGTAGCTTGGGGTGGAGGATTTTTTGAAAATCTTCGTGTTGCATCCTTGGAAGCTGCTGAACTTAAATACCAAGTTTGGTATTTATTTTGAGTTAGCTATGCCTCTCTCTCTCTCTCTCTCTCTCTCTCTCTCTCTCTCTCACACACACACACACACACACACACACACACACACACACACACACACACACACACACACCTGTTTTTTAAAAATACTTTTTTTTTTTAAGATTTAAGTGGTCCCAGAATATGTATTTGCAGTGAATTTTTGATATCGAATTTTTGAGTGGAATGCAATACTTCCCCTACTTGCTACGTAGTAGAGAAAGTGAAAATAGGGAAGTATTGAGACATGCAAATCAGGAATAATGGGTATATCAGAAATGGCTGACGCCATGATGAAGTTATTTGAAATTAATTATTTGCTCTAAGCAGTTTTGTGTAATAAGTTCTTATGGTTTAACAATTATACAAAATTGTACCAACATTTTTCCAGCGAAAAAAAGCATTCTTATATTTGTCTTATTTGTTGTATCTTAAATACATGGGCTTTTAATTATAATTATTGTTAGTCATTTTTGAGAACATAAAAATAATGAAAAATGTTCATGTATCTCATATTTGTAAGGTTGTGAACTAAAATACCAGGTTTAGTATTTATCCAGCATTTCATTTTTAAGATAATATATTGTCCACAGGCACACGGGCTCTCCTCTGATAATGCTCTTTTTTATTCAGGGGGCCACGAAAGAAGTATTTCCAGTGAAATTTGGATATATTGCTTCACCTACCAGATTCCTGGTGATAGTGTAAATCGTTTTACTAGATATGGGTAAAATAACTTTGTAGACAGCACTGTTGGAAAAACGAGGCATTTAAAAAAATTATAAACCAATAAGGCAAAAAAGGTAGGACATGTAAACTGAAATTTATCTTTCGTGATATTAAATAATAATAATAATAATAATAATAATAATAATAATAATAATAATAATAATAATAATAATAATAATAATAATAATAATAATAATAATAATAATAATAATAATAATAATAAAATATTTAACAATAATATTAATACTATCCTTCACGTTACTCAGTGAAAGCCCCAGGTTATGATTTCCTTCTTACTCTATCCCTCCATTTAAAGTTCAGAATGAAGTCCTTGCGTTTAGGACAGCTCTTCCACAGTCATATATGTATTCTAATGAGTTCTTAATTGCCATTTGGACCCTTACGAGAACCTTAATGACCACGGACTTCGACCTACACAAATCGAATGCTTGTTCTCCAGAATATGGTTGTATAGTAAGTACAGGAAACATTATAACTTGAAAACAAAAATCGGGAGAATTCCTTGCCATTTAAGATTGAGTTCTACCCTAGGATACAGCACTAAGATTTGCAAGGTAAATTCCACACACAATCCATCCATTTAGATGGACATTATTTTCGTTATGTGTAACTTCGTAATAATAATCCGCCGAGCAGATTTTGAATACGAAGTTAATTCGTATATTATTGTACGATTTCTTTCGTTCCACGCTCGACATAACCTCTCTCATTAGAAGGCGTTAGATTCTGCCAACAAGAAAGTGAGGGCTCCGCCTACTTTTTCTTTTGGAAATTTCAGAAGTAATTAATGTTGTTAGTGATAAAACTTGAAACGCGCAGATAAAGATGTGCTATATCTAGAGCAACCAGCGTAATGTATCTTGCTGTTATGTGTGTGGAGTCGCCTAAAATAGACGTCGCCCACGTTATTGAAAGTTCTGGATTTGTTACTGACGTCACTATCCCCCAAACGAAACAAGACCTTAATGTAGCATTCTTGGCGCAGGACATTCTGAAATGTTTGACGAATGGTTGGTTATATTTAACTTGGTTTGTTATTATTTACTGACAGGCAAAACGAGCGATTCTTCCCCAAGGAATGTACCGTTAGTTCAGCCTAATTCTCTGGAATTTTCCTGCCTTGAGGTCTCCGAGGAGCTGAGTAATGGTGTAATCTATCTCAAACTTGAACGAACCTGCTGTAAATAAAAGTTAAAGAAACCCATTTTATATAAATACTCTAAAAAGAAGAAAATAAACTTTAAATTAAATCAAATCCATAAATTGATTACATTACACAATCTATGTGATATAAAAGCTTATCGTAATATTTACCTAACGATCTAGATATAAATAATTCTAAGAAAAAATATTTTTATAAGTCTGTCCCTCCGACTGAAGGAGTGGAGTGAGAAATAGCCGCGCATTACGTAAGGTTCTCCAAAGAGAGAAGGTTGGACATCCCTATCTAGATGTACCGGATTGGATCCTAGCTGAAAAAGAGAATAGTTCTTTGATTTTAATCATTCCATAACCAACAAAAGTCCGGAAGTAAGAAAATCTAATATTCACAACAAAACATACAAGTTAATATTGTTGCTGGCTGTTTAAAACATACAGGCGTTAAATTATACAAATTATCATTAGGACATTCCTTTGTTTAGTTAGAGTCGCCAACTGTATCCCATAAATCGCTGAAAAAGAATGTATTACACATTACAATCGTTAACAATCAAAATAGAACTCCGTTTCAATCTGACAACTATTTTTAACAATTGTTCTTTTAACCATTGATGTATTTTTCTAAAGCTTATTTGTTAATGTTATAAATAAAGTTAGATTTATTTGAGATTATAAACTGGTTTTCTACTATAACAAGAGAAGATCGAAATAGATGTATTTCTTTCGTTGAATATATTTTAGGTTATGTATAGAAGTTAGCATATTCTGGCAAAATCTTTGCCATATAGTATTTAAATTCATGTTCTATTAAGAAATGTTCCAGACAAATATCATTCGATGGCCAGACTCTCGCTCGGCTCGAGAATTTATTGGTTAGGCCAGAGTCTTAAGATATTAGTTGTGATATTATCAACATATTTGAGTCAAAAAGCTTCGCTCCCGTTTGAATCAGGCACATTAATCCAGAATGTTCGCGCACCTCAACTGGAAAGAACGCAGCCCAACCTATAGAATTCGTGTAAGGGGATGGAAGAGCAAATATTTTCTTTTCCCTGCTTTTTGGAAGGGTTGCTATTATACCTGAGTCTCCAAGGAATTCCAAGTAGACCGCACCGCACGACCCTCGAATTTGCCGGGCAACATAAGCGAAGTAAATGTAGGGTTTGGACGTTAACATGCCAAATGCATTTACACACAAACAAGCAGCATTTTGAACCTTTACTTTCTGCACTCCTTATCTATGGTAAGAGGAGAAATGTTCTCTTCTTATTTTATTTCTTGCTGCCTTTCATCTAACGTCGGGGAAGAAATGTTATATTACATTAAAACATTCTATTTAGAAACTTCACCAAACCACATGCTGGATTAGAAACATTTTTTAAGAAAGCATGGCCAAGTATGAATATAGTGCACGCGAACTAAAAGCTTTAAATAAAATTTCATTCCACTCCATTATGAGCAACTTTGTTTTCAAATCCAATCACATTGTTTTATAACTGGACTTAGTTTTATTAGGTTTTACTTTTCATTATATCTTTTTACATGATTAGTTTCTCATGGCCCTCGCATTATCTATTCAAGATCGTCATACTTCAATCTGCCGCAAGTCATTGTTGAGTTAACCTATACGTCACGTTGGCAGTCTTTTGTTTTCTTTCATCTAAAACGTTATTCTTTTATCTAGCATAACCTATATAAAGATTTAATGGAAGAATTCGGTGAAGTTATACAGTCGCCGAAAGAATAACATTACCCGACACATTTAGAAAGGAATATGAAATAGCATTCGATCGCTTTATTCCCTGGTGTAAGGCAAAACAAGTGAATCAACAATACATGAAAATGTCTGACATCTAACTGTTCACGATACTTGATTTTGTAATTTCTCCTGTTTAAACAGTCTCGCTGTACACGAGAGCCGATCTCGTTCTAACTGTGATTTCTCTTAATTTCAGGAATCCATATCAAATTATTGATACTTTACATATTCCAGTGCTGTCTAAAATGTAGTGGATAATGGACATGTTAAAAATGGTCTTACTTTCCTGTAGGGTTGCGAAATAAAACGCTTCCTTTAACCCTTGTGTATTAATCTACTGTTACAGAAAAGTCAATGCATATTCTCGTGTATAGTTGTGTAATATCGATAAGTCGGATACAGCAATTTTCCTATTTAGTTTCAACTTTTTCCAAGGATACGATATGATTTTCAAGAAAATCCGTCCAAACCAAATTACTCCTTACATGACTGGTTTTTATTAGTTTTGGTTTTTAAAAATAACTTGAGCTTAACATACGTGACTAATAGAATGTTCCTACATCTTGTATTTTCTGCGAATTCCGTAGCAATATTTGTGTGTAACTGGAAACCATTAGAGATAGACCTAAACTTACTACTTACATCTCATCATTTCAAAACACGCAATTAACTTCAAATAACTGTTTTTGTGAGATAAGCCATTTCCGGGATGTTCGTTATTATTGGATGGAATTTTACATTTTCAGATATTTTTGTGAGTGCTAGTTCACTGGAAAGCGTCGAATTTGTAGGCCAGCATACAGGGACCCGCATTTTAAACATTTGACTATCGGTTCAGTAAAGTCATGCCTGTAGGGAAAGAGGACGAAGAACGCATAATAAGATATAATGGGGAGACTTTCGAACAAGTAGATATTTATGAATACTTGGGAGAGCTGATAAGTGAGGATGGGAAAATAGAGCAAGAACACTAAACACGATTAGGAAAGCTAGTTCGGTTCATACGTACTTAATAATCCAATAGGAACTAAAAAGGAGCTATCAAGTAATACAACAATTAATGTCTTTGAAACAATATTCCAACTCGGGCGGTGGTAACGCTGCTGCTTACCAAGCGGAGGACCCGGGTTGGATTCCTGCTACCTGTGTAGGGATTTCCTCCCGCCGGGAGACTTGGAACGGTGTGCACTCAGCCTCGTTATATCCCTCAGGGGCCAACTGAGTAAAGTAAATATTTCATACCAAATTTCACTGTAAGCACATGTTTTAGGACTCAAACTCCCTGAATAAAGAAACCATTCTTAGAAAAGGTCTTGTGTGTGTGTGTGTGTGTGTGTGTGTGTGTGTGTGTGTGTGTGTGTGTGTGTGTGTGTGTGTGTGCGTGCGTGCGTGCGTGCGTGTGTGTGAACAACATAATTCAAAAACGAAAACGCGTTTAAATACTAAACTTGGTATTTAATTTCAGTATCTTCCAAGAATACGACTCAGAACTTTATAAAAAGGTGCCATCCCAAACTACCCTTTACTTGGAAACATGGTCGAAAACCTTAATTTGCTCAAGAATGGCTCTAAAGATTTAATTAAATTACTATATGTTTAAGATATTTCAACTTGAATCTTTAGGGAATATAGCCTTAGAAGTCCTCTTCATTGTACATAACTAGTACGCCAAAACACCTAGACAAATCTTCCTCTTTTTTTTTTTTTTTTTTTTTTTTTTTTTTTGAGATAATTCCCGAGATATTTCGTGCTATTGGTTTGAATTTTTAAATACTTATAATTTTCTCAAATAAATCGTTATTCATTTTTTCAGGAAATATGTAATGCAACCATTTCTACCAATGTTTAAACTGGATTAACATGAACTAAATTGAATAGTAAGGTTTCTGAGGAATAGTTCGTGCAAGAGTGAGAAAAGGTCATGTCATGTTAATGCAACATATCTCACGTTTTTCCTTTCGAGCTAATGATTTTTACTTTCTCTACTAGTAAGTAGAGGAAGTACCGTATTTCACCCAAAAATTCGATGTCGAGATTTCACCGGAAATACATGTTTTGAGGCCTCCACGTGAGTGCAACACATTAGATTTTTTTTAAAAATTACCTATACACTGCCAATGTTAAGTTGAGAGCATAGAATTTTAGTGTTTTTATGCAACTGTGTATAAAAGTAACAATATTTAATTATAATTTTGCTTTCAACATTCTCGTATGATCAGCATAAATGTTCTTCTAGTTTTAAGGTATTTCCTTTGGGCATAACTTCGACGTGCTCAATCTCTCAAATGGAACATTAGATTGGCTTAATTGTGCCATTGCATTTGAAGACGACCTTTGATGAAATTCCTTAATTGGGAGTAGGCATTCTTAAACCAGCTAAATTTGTCTTTTGTTATCTTTAGAGCTTGTAATTAAATTGGAGCATGAGTTACGCGGTTTTCATTTTATGATTTCTGTGCAGTGTAATTGATGGAAGCTGTAAAACAGAGTGAGTATTTGATATGTAACATTCTTTCCCGTTAATTGCTTTCTCTACCACGTGTATAGTAGCTAGGGAAGATATTACACTCCAACCAAACATTTGATACCGATATTTCACTGCAAATACACATTTTGTTTTCCCAAATTACAAAAAAGTTTATGTAATTCTAGCATTAGAACGACATAATCGTGCGAAATAACGCTATTTCTGGAACAAGTGCCTGAAAATGAACTACTATTTTCTCCAATGTGCCTATAAGAATACCTGAAGTCGGCACTCTGGTAAACCAACGTATTTTTCGTTTCTCCATCCACAAAGCTTTTCATATTCTTTTTCGTAAACATATTTTGATTTTTCTGGAAGTAATAAACTCTCAGCACTCTTGACTTCGTTCAAAATGTCAAGCGGAATACAATTGGTATTTTTAATAGTTTTATCATTACCTTTCATTTTCCTCTGTAAGTGTTGATACAAATGAAACCTCTGTTTACGTCACACAGCTGTGATCTCTGATAAATTATAAGTTTTCACTTAGCAGATTGGTTAATTATTTTTGCGTATTTTAATGCTAAAATTACATAAAACGTGTATAATGTTCTCATTGTGACACTTTCGCTCAGGCGCTAAACATATATTCGTGTCACAGTCAGATTATAGTACACGAATTAGTTACATAATTATTTTAAAAAAGGGTGTGTCTAAACACACACAAAACAAAAGGTTAGTTAAATACTAAACATGTTATTTAACTTGAGCATTAATCAAGGATGCGACACAAAGATTTTCAGGAATATCCCCCACCCCCAAACTACCCTTCACATGGAACATTTTTCGAACATTTTGATTTTATAAAATATGCCCATAACGACTTTGATTAAAATAACACATGTTTATGGTATTTTCAACACAAATGAAATGTATATCTTGAATTTTCGGGTAATCTCCTTTGAAGTCCTGTTTATTCTGAATGATCTTTGTAAACCATAAGATAGACAAAAATCTTACTGCATAAAAAAATGTAGATTTCATTAAAGCACACAATTTATATCAAGTACAGTTTTTTTTTTTTTTTTTTTTTTTTTTTTTTTTTTTTTTTTTTTTTTTTTTTGTGGAGTGAACCATTTCAGTAATATTTATTGTTATTTGTTTGTAAGAATAGTTTGTACAACAGTAGAGAAACTCGTGTGAGTGCAGCGCATCGATTTTTTTCCTTTAAGTTCTCTGTGCTGCTTCCACATACCACCATGATTTTATAGGTATAAAATACACTAATTTACATTACAATACACACTAACAAGACTGATGGACCACGTCATACGCATTCACTCGGTGAATATCAAATATTAATACATGTGCGCCAGCAGATATCGAAGCACTATATTATTTTCTCTTTTTGGGCCAGAATATCTTGACCTCCCATGTGAACACCCATTGAAATGAATCATCAAGATTAATGTTGTTGAAAGGTTACGAGGTTCAGCTGTCGAGTCCCTTTAACTCATCGCAGCACATGTTTACAGACTTATGGATATTATTCAGAAAAACTTAAACATGCAGTAGAATTGAGTTTCTGCAATATGTACATAGCCAGCGTATGTGTAAAATTCTACATATGTGCAATTTTCTATTTTCATTTACTTATTTTACTTTTTATCACACTTCACCTTTCTTCAATTACTCCATATAATTGGTTTTCTAACATCAACAATTTTAAAGCTGCAAATTATACCATTTATACTGGATTCGTTCTAAGAAACACACTTTTGTATTACTCCGCGTAACACAAGCACACTGCGCCAACTGGTGTCCAAATAACACTGATAATCTAGCATACTGCTATGAAATCATTAAACTCACCATTAGCTCATTTCAAAAATAATAAAGATGTAATCTATTTTTTACTCGTTGACTGAGTACTGCGGTCAGGGGCCAATGAGAGTATTTTCTGCGGCCACGTGCTTGAGTTTGTCTCTCGTCTTTGTTTACCACAAGTGTGTTCCTTATCTTGGAAGGCGTTCACATGCCTTTAACTTTTGCGAGCAGTATAACAGATGCAAGAATAAGTCGCTATTAAAGTTGACCCTCAAGATAACTAAAGCACGTGCATCTATCGTGAAGGACTGTTTATATCGCTTTTATCACCTGTCATTGACATAACAGACGAGTTGTTTCATCATTCGGAGGTGTTAATTACCCAATCAGGGAAAACATAAACACAGCATGTCAGCGGTGCAAGGTTATAAGAAACCAGCGTTGCCAACCATACCCGTAGCGAAATTTGAGCACTAGTAACGAGTTTTGTTATTTAAATTGTAACAAATAAATTAATGATTGTTACTGAAATAAAATGTTAAAAGTTTAAATAAATATTCTGCAACAATAATTCACTAGTTGTAAGTTACCATTCTTACAAACTCTTATTCCTATATCGTCTTCGCGTTACTTGAGGTAAACATTTGCAGAAATTATCTTATTGCTTATTTCCTTGTAGGTACGATCTTCCATTTGACAAAAAGACTTTCTAAAACTCACTCAAATAACAACGAATACCTCCGAAATGGTTCACTCTAAAAAATCATTTGGTTGTAAATTGTCTTTTAACGAGATCTATATTTTTGTATAGTAAGATTTGGTCTATCTCTTACGGTTTACCAGTTGTGTAAGAGTCATCCAGAGTAAACAGGTCTGCATAGGCTACAGCCAGAAAAATGTAAATATACATTTTATTTTCTACAAAAATATCTTAAACATATCTAATTTTAATCAAAATCGTTAGAGCCATTTTCGAAAAAATCAAAATATTCGAAAAAATTTTCCATGTAAAGGGCAGTTTAGGGTGGGGGAATTTTCTTCAAAATCTTCCTGTCGCATCTTTGAAAAATATTAAACTTAAATACCAACTTTTGTTTTAGCCTACTTTTCGTATTTGAGTTACGCCGTTCACACACACACACACACACACACACACACACACACACGCACACGCACACGCACAGGCACACGCACACGCACGCGCACGCGCGCGCGGACATTTTACTAAACTTTTTTTTTTTTTTTTTTTTAATTCAGGGACCGTCAAAGCATATATTTCCAGTGGAACCTCGGCATCGAATTTTTGGGTGAAATACAGAACTTCCTCTACGTACTATACGTAATAGAGTAAACAAGGGCAATTCCTGTACTTGATATCCAATAATTGAGGAGCGTGTAAATACATTTGGAAAATCCATGTAGTAAAATTTTCAGTGCTACATTGGTTAGAACACTGTTAATAGTCTGTGTATATATCCTTTCAGTGATTTGCAGTAATAGTTTCAATGCACTTTTACGAAACCTTTCAACAGACTTTACTGAAAGACATTACCACCGTTGTTGGAAGTGCAAAAGTTGAAGGTATGAAGGTGGGCTGTACCAAAGACCCTTATACTTGCCTCTGATATCACAGATGTCATGTTTGGTACCCGTAGGTCACGCGCCAGAACCAGTAACATTATCTTCATAAATTACGCCTGGATAAATACCTGAAAATAATAAATGCCAATAGATAGAAGTGTATTTTCTGATGATGACTGTACAAAAATCCTCTATACGATATTGTTATTAGAGGGGTTAGTCAGGGGTGAAGGCTTGAGTCTCCACCTCAGTAGAATTAGTGTGTAGCAATAATATACCATTAATTGTAGGATGGGATGCTGAAAATCATTTGAGTATAACTTAATTTTTTTTTCGTAACGTTAGCCATTTTCGAAATAATCCCACCTCTGCACTGTAAGAAACAGCTGTGTGTATTGTTCCTTGAACAAAACTGTTTTATAAATCCTCTTGCACTGTCTGGGTTTCTAGGAGTTTTCAAATAACCGTAGTAGTTTGTAGCTGTTACATAGATAGCTTTCAAAAAAAGGATTTTCGGTTAAGTATGGGAATCAGGGATGTGACAGAATCAGGGCTTTCCAAACAATCCTTCGTTAATCAGATTATTTCTTAGGAGGATTAAGTTTCTCGTGTTACTTTTAAACACCCAGGGACTGCACAGTTGGCACACATGAACACCGTTTGCTGGTCGAATGGAACTTCCCACGTAATCTCTGGCTGTCTGCGTTTTTATTCTCTACCCTTAAGCTCTTGAGCATATGCTTCAGTGGCGTTGTAGGTCTGAAGTGGTCCGGTTTGTTATCTGGGGGAAGCCTTGGATTTTAAATTTGACGTAACTTGGTACATGTGGGCAGAAAATATCGTAGCAGTTACTAAAGTAATGGAAACAATAACAGTTACCAATTAACGGCTACAAAAGTAACGAAGAAGGTAACCAGTTCTCCCGTTAACTGGGCGACATTCCACTTACCAAGTTATCAGCAACTACTTAGGTACCTCAACTCGTTAAGTAGTACTAATATCCTCCGCAAGAGGTCATGAGTGGCATCATAGAACTGACCTAACATCTGGTGAGAAAATGTTACTGTTATTCACTTTGCGACAATTTCCTACTACGATATTTTAGTTTTGTCCGAAACAAGCTGGCAACACTGCACTCACTTTCCCTAGGTCAGTACATAAACACCGTAGCGGTGCGTCTTAAGAACATAAACAAATACCCTACCTTGTTGTTCCATGTTTATTGTGCGAGTGTAGTCCAATTAGAAGCGTTAGCTCCCACAACATTATACTACCCTACAAGCAACCAACATGGTTACATCCAGAAACCTGTTCAATTCCCTGCCCAATCTCAGCGCAATGGTTTCGGGTTACTTCACGACTGAAAGAGCTGCTCGGAGTATTCCTTCAAGACCTTTAAGTGATTATTTCGACACCCTGTGTAATGTCCCATAATTACTACCGAAGCTATGAAGAAATAACTTACTCTACGCATCTTACAAGTAACAAATTGTTATCTTTGTGGAAATGCGCATCCAATTTGGAATATAAACCATTTATTGTTTCGAAATCGGCTGATCAAAGTACAAAATGCCATAAGACGTTTGTTTGTAATGCTTCTATGGAGCACATATTATAACGAATGTAATAACTTCGGTTTCACCCCACGGGAGAACCGAGATCCCAAGGAGAATTGTGTTGTCAGGCGCACTTAAATCTTTACCTTACTGCACACTCACAATTTATCTCTAATGGGTTTTTTGTGGAGTTTCCCATTTCCGAGATATTCCTTGTTTGACATTTCCAATATTTATAATTGTCTCAAATATAAATACGTTATTCGTTCTTTATCCCTTGCCCATGCAAAGAGAAAGAAATTCCAGCAGCTATCAGCTTTAAAAACACTTGACTAGCACTTAAAGTCTACTATATTCTGCAATAATAGTGAAAGTTACGTAAATGCAACATATCGAAATGTCACATTGTGTATTTCAGTTGAAATCTCGATATAGAATTTTTTTTGGTAGAATAAATAGTTCCTCCATTTACTATAGAGATTGTATAAAATGTCCTCTATAAGCGCTGAAGTGGTTATGCATATTTCTGAAAGCACGCACTTGATTACTTATGGCTGCTATAGTTTCAGTGGACGTTGGAAAAGCGAAAGGCAGGAAATTGCAGTAGGTTCTTTACAGTAAGAGACGGGAATTGGTTCTTTTCCTTTGTTAGCGCCGCAAGATGCGTGTGCATGCGGCTTCAAAAGAGGGAGTAGGGGAGAGACAGAGATAAATAAAAAGGCAGCATTTGCTTATAGCGCGCCTGCTCTGCTCTGCTCTGTCGACCCATGATGATTAAAGAAGTACATTCTTCAACCAGTTTTTCTTCTTCCCGTTTTTTATCATTACTATAAATCAGAGCACTTTGAAAGGAAGCTCTTTAAGACCTCGCTGCATCATATACACTTGCTGCAGTGTTGGCAACTTAATGAAAAGTCATCCCTGACAGGGTGCGATCGATATTCTCACAAATGGTTAGGAAAGGTTATGTTTTAACACATGACTCTATACTCACTATTTCAAGCCATTAACACCTTGAACTGGTATCTGATTCTTTTTAAATAAAGGCACTAATTCCGGAAATTGACAAACATTCTTCAAAATGTCTATTCTTTGATTTTTGTACATCTTGTAGTATTGTATGCACAATTATTTTCAGCCAGTTGTTTTAAACGCCTGTTACGTCATCATTTAAATGGTCGTGCGCACATGCTGAAAGTCTTTTAAATCAACGTCATTTTTCTGATTATGTATTTTTTCAACGAATGCAAATGTTTAAAATGCTCTATTTTCCACAAATTACTTGCTTTTTGCAAATTAGATCCTTAACATCATAATAAATATTTTTTTTTTCAGCTTTGCTATTTATTCAAGTTAAATTGTCCATTTTAAAAAATTGCTGCAGTCACTAAAATATAAAATGATGAACGAGTTATTTGAAATGTATTCCCTTAATAATAATAATAATAATAATAATAATAATAATAATAATAATAATAATAATAATAATAATAATGATAATGATAACGATAACGATAACGATAACGATAACGATAACGATAACGATAATGATAATGATAATGAGAATAATAATAATGATAAATATTTTATATCAATCTCAGGTGATTAATTTTATAAAGTGGTATTCTTCGAATGTGAATCTCAAGAAATTGAGCCGTAAAAAGCATTTTTTGTAGCAGAGTTGAAAGAAAAAATTTTTTGTTAAAAACTTTCATCCCTATGTTGGAAATTTTGGAATATATTGTAACAAAATTACAAAATCCAAAGTCCGGTTACTTTTCTATCATTTATTGTCCTAAATTTTACTACAGATGCACAATTTTCTTCTCGGTAACACAATCTATAGTCCTTTCTGCTGCCACAGTTCTTCTGATAATCTTTCTCAGTCTTTCAATGTCTTTCTCCACTTTCACTGTCTTATATGTTGACTATTACGATACAATCTCAATCACTCTCGTAACTCAAAATTAACTGTACACGACGACTTGCACAACTCAAACTGACTCAAAAACAAAAACTAAAAACTACTGTGCCACTCCTCGCGCTGTCTGTGGTCCTATTTATACTAGATCCGAGTCACGTGACCTTTCCAGATCTTTCCATGCGCACGTGTCCAATGACAGCGAGAATCAACGAGAAGCGTCTCGGCCCCTTTTGTTGTTATCGCGCCGCACGGCCACGCGCACACAACCGTACCAGGCCGCTCGGGCCCCTCTCGTCCGTATATTGTTGTACGACCCGGAGGGCCCCGACTGCGCGCAAGGTAAATGTGTACCTGTTTTAAAGTGCGCGACTGTGCGCAACGGTCATTTTTGGGATAGGTCAACTGCGCGCGGCGGTCATTCCTGCATTTTCCTAACCAATTTTTTAGAGACTTAGGACTCTATGAACGCTAGCCTATTTGCCATTCATGTCAACTCTTTCACTGGCAACTTCTTTCCGAATCAACTTTAATGATCTTTTAGGCAATTCAGTGACAGCTTTGCGCTTTACGCTATTAGAGATTACCTGGCTATCCAAACTATGAACGGTTTTGTGATTATGACTTATTACTGAATAAAATGTTAGTAGCAGTGTCATTTAAATAAATACGAGACTTACATGTTTTAACAGTGTACCTCCACGATACTCTTCGCTGTTTATTTTTCTATGCGAAATTTATATCCATCTATAACAACCAAGCTTTGTCCTTTTGACTTCTCATAACTTGCAGAGAAGCGCTGAATCCATTGCTCTATATAAACACGCACGATGAGTACATCATTTTATGAACACACGCCATCTTATACACTCGGTACTTTCGACAGTTGTTAACCAACCCTGTAACCTATAGCCACAACTATTGTCAAAACAAACGATTAATATTATTTACTAGTGGTGCCACACTTCTGTTACTCGCAAGCATTTGACGTATTTGTGGTACACCCGTTCGCGCGCAGTTGGCCTGTTTACCCTTGACAAGCTCGCGCGCTGTTGGCCTGTTTACGCTTGACAAGCTCGCGCGCAGTTGGCCTGTTTACCCTTGACAAGCTCGCGCGCTGTTGGCCTGTTTACGCTTGACAAGCTCGCGCGCATTTGGCCTGTTTACCCTTGACAAGCTCGCGCGCTGTTGGCCTGTTTACCCTTGACAAGCTCGCGCGCTGTTGGCCTGTTTACGCTTGACAAGCTCGCGCGCAGTTGGCCTGTTTACCCTTGACAAGCTCGCGCGCTGTTGGCCTGTTTACCCTTGACAAGCTCGCGCGCAGTTGGCCTGTTTACCCTTGACAAGCTCGCGCGCTGTTGGCCTGTTTACCCTTGACAAGCTCGCGCGCAGTTGGCCTGTTTACCCTTGACAAGCTCGCGCGCAGTTGGCCTGTTTACCCTTGACAAGCTCGCGCGCAGTTGGCCTGTTTACAATTCAGTACCTAGCGCGCAGTTAGGAAAAATTTGACCTTTTCGCGCGCAGTCTGTACCCACCCGTATGACCAATGTCACTGATTCTTAACTATTTTGATTAAAACATGTTTAAACTATTTTCAATGAAATGTATATCTCGAATTTTCTGAGAATGACCTCATAAGTTCATTATGGATCACTTTTGCACAACTGGTAAACCCTAAGAGATAGACAAATCTTCCTGCACAAAAATACAGATCTCGTTAAAAAAAACTATTTGTAAAGGGAAATGAATGATATGCGGTACAGAACGTGACGCCGGATTTTCTTCTAAATGTTGGAGTTTACGATAGGGAAATGTATGAAAACATAGAAGAGAAAGTGATTACTCGCAAACAAGAGGAAAGACTGGTGAGAATATTCCAACAAAATGATTCCCTATACTCCCCAGAGTGTGGAACAGTGAATGAGGGACTGATTAAGGCCCGATGCTCGCGGCGACACTTGGGTGACATTCAGAGAGCATTTAGCTGCTTTGCCGCTAGTTAGCGCCACAGGGCGCTGCGTAACCTACACAATGTAAAACTTGTAAAATATCAGACACATAAACATAAGCTTCTCTATAGTGGATGTTGCTAAAACGAGTCGCTTAACCACAAAATGGCATTCAATAATTATTCCAAAGGGTCTATTGAATAAATTCGTGTTCATACGCTTGGCAACATCGGCATGTGTGTGTAGAGTGAAGGTCAGGAATGTTGACAGTAAAAATTACCTGCTAAGGTCTCGTGAAACATCCCTCCCCACGTTACTTGCAGCGGTTGATAAACTCAGAGGTATGTAGCGACACAGTTTTCGAGCCCTGGTTTAGCTTGAACTTTCACTAGTCGTAGGTGTGAACGTGTGCATGGTACTGGAGGAGCATTAGTAAACAAAATATTCGCTTCTTCAGTCTTACTCAATTGCCAGACTGTACAGATAATGTGTTCAGTTATCTCCTTTACCTTTCTCGATAGATTAATTTGTTATTGGACTCTTTTATCCATCATATTTGAACTCGCAATCATGCAAAACCTCCGTACTCATACTCCGTTTAAAAGTCATGCTCATTCTACATTTGCAAGTGATTAGGTCTGTTTAAGATTTTTGGGTCCCCGAGGTGTTATAACTTCATCATAATAACAGTTCCTCAAATGTCTCCCCAATATCCACGTGTACAGCGGGGGCTACCATATTACGACATGGTGTTCAACTGTTATTAAACGATAGATAAGTGCCAGTAAAATTAAACGAAAGAAAACCTTAATCTATAGTTTAAACCTTTCTGGGAGTGTAATCGTCCTTTATAATACCGCCCTGAAACAGATTCAGACTTGCAAAACAGACAATTCTAAATAGAAAAATCTGATGTGTTGCACTCACATGACTTTCTCTACTCTTGTACTAACCATTCTTACAAACTATATTCCTATATCTTCTTCATGTTAGTTGAGATATACTTTTGCACAAATTATCTTATTGTTAATCTGCTTGTAGCTACAAGGAGATTATGGGAATACAGTAGACTTTGAGCGATAGTCAAATCTTTTAAAGCCTTCAAATTCCATTCTCTTTGCACGGTTAAGATATAAGAAATGAACAAGGATATTCTATTTGACGAAAGTATACATTTTCCAAAACTCACACAAATAACAAGAAATGTCTTGGAAATGGTTCACTCTACAAAAAATTTATTTAGACATAAATTGTGTAAATGTTTGCGAAGGCTTCCACGGCCGGTGTCCATTGTTTTTCTTGGCTCTTCCGGTGTAGGCCGCGTCATGTAGGCGTTGCTTGCCATATAGCCCAAGAGGAAGCAGGACACATGACCTGCGAAACGTCGGCAAGCAACGCCTACATGACGCGGCCTACACCGGAAGAGCCAAGAAAAACAATAAATTGTGTATTTTAGCAAGATCTACATTTTTATACTGTAAGATTTGGTCTATCTCTTATGGTTTATCAACTAGCAAAAGTCATCCAGAGTAAATAGAACTTCATGGGCTATAGCCAGAAAATTCAAAATATACATTTCGTTTTCCGTAAAAGTATATCAAACATATGGCATTTTAATAAAAAAATACGTTAACCATTTTCGAGATAAAAATTTTCCATGTAAAGGGTAGTTTAGGGTGGAGCAATTTTCTTCAAAATGTTAGTGTATGCTTGAAAGACATTAAACTTTGTTTTTTAACCGACTTTTCATTTTTAGATTATGCTGTTCACAGACTGACACACGCGCGCGCGGGCACACACACCTTTTTCTAAAAATGCTTTTTCAAAACGTATATTTCCAGTGAAGTCTCGACATGGAATATTTGGGTGTACTATACGTAGTAGAGGAAGTACAAATGAATTTTGTGGAGTATAGTTACAGAAATAAATCGCTGTAAGTAGTGTGGAGTGAACATAATGTACATACAATAGACCTGGTCTAGTACGATCAAAATACGACGAAGCAAAATCGATGGATGTACCTAAATTGCTACGAACTTCGTTACTGCAAAGTTGTGCATGGTCTCGTTAATTTAACGCTAAACTGTTGCACCAGAACATTAACCTTTTTTCTAAGCATTTAGTTACAGCTACAGCATTACCAACATTACATTTTAGTTACCAACGACATTTACTTGTGGTGTAAGATTGACGATTGAACTTGTTACTACAAACACTACTATTTTTCTATATGTGTTTAGGCTTTCACGGCCGGTGTCTTGATTATTCGAAATGTTTAGTTCTTCCGGGCTTGTAGGCCGTGGTCTAGAAGGCATGGTAGATACCAACGTTTCGCCAAGTACTGCGCTAGGCATCATCAAGGTAACACGATCCTTCGTCTGCACTGGTCACAGTTTGAATGTGGAAGCAGAGAAGTAGTGGAAGTTTTGACCGTTAGAGAGCCAAGAGAGCCAAGAGCCAAATCAGGTCGCTCGGGTTTACCCGAGCGGGATATATGCCCACGGTACCTATCCATTTAGTATGGATTTACCCGTGAGGTATGAAAGATGTAGTCATTTTACAAGCTATTTTTGTCAGTGTCAGCCAATGGTGATGATTGGTTACTCTCTCTTGCTATAGACTAGGGATATGAGTGCCAGTTAGAATGTCTACCCATCCTGGGGCACCCATGCCCCTCTGCTCACTTAGCAAAGGTCAGCTTGTCTAACCAGCAAGTCAAGCAGTGTCAATTTAGCGAGAAACCGAATGCATTGGAATGTTTGGTGAAATGAGGAAGCAGTGAAGCTAATTAGCCCAAGACATCCTTGGGTAAACGATAGCTTTTGCGCCTCCTGGGAAGATGGGGATCATAATGTCCCAGGGTATTCACCAGCTGGTTAGGGTGTGGTGTAAGTTTCGCATACATAGAGCGGGCTCTATCTCGCACAACATCCACAATATATGGAATGCCAGAATGAGTGTGGAGAATATGGGAAGAAAATCTGCGGTCAGTATCGTAGATCATCCTAAGGGCCCTGTTCTGCACGACTTGCAGTCTGCGGATGGTGGTTTGAGCCACGAATCCCCATGCCTCGCATCCATACAGGATCAGGGGAGGGATGATCGCACGATAAATGCGTAGTTTAAGTCGTGTAGGCATAGTTGACCTAAGGATGGGATAGAGCTTTCCCAGAGCTCCGTGACCTTGGGCAGCTTTAGCTGTGACATGTTTGGTGAAGGTAAGTCCTCGGTCTAGTTGTACACCAAGGTACTTGGCTGTATTGACCCAAGGGATTCTCCTCTGACCAAGTGTCAGGTCCCTTTCTGGTCTCCAGGAATGAATTTTGCCTAACACAAAAGCAGAGCTTTTCTGTGGACTGATTCCCATTCTCCATTTTTCACTCCAACTCTCAATGGCATCTAGGTGTCTTTGCAATGGGGGAAGGCAGTAACGTAGATTTTTGTTACGGGCCAGTATGAGGACGTCATCGGCATATTGGCACGTAACAGTGCTGGGTTCAACGGGGAAGTCAGACATGTATGCGGCAAAGAGCAGTGGCGATAGAATACTACCTTCCGGTACTCCGGCCGCTATTGGTCTGATAGTTGATAACCTGCCCTCCACTCGCACCCTGAAAGTGCGGTCACGAAGGAAACTGGCTATGAGGGTCAGGTAGGGGGAGGGGAGATTTGCATCTCTAAGTTTGTACAGTAGGCCCTGGTGCCATGTTGTTGCAAAGGCCTTATCCACATCCAGAAGTACTGCGACAGTTTTGAAGTTTTCCTGGAAACCCAGGGCAGCCTTCTCAACAAGACGCAGGAGCTGTAAGGTAGTGGAATGGCCTTGACGGAATCCGAACTGATGATCCGGAATGAGCCTCCTTTCCTCAAATAGAGGAGTTAGACGGGACAGTAGAAGTTTTTCAAAAATTTTTGAAATTATTGGGAGTAGACTTATAGAACGGTAACTTGATGGAAACTTGGGATCCTTGCCTGGTTTCAATATGCAAATCATCCTCGCTTCCTTCCAAGCAGTAGGGAAGTGTCGGAGATACAGGCAAGCATTGTAAATTCTCGTCAAGTGGATAATGGCTTTGCGAGGCAGGTGTTGTAACATATGTGTCGTAACACCATCATATCCAGGGGATTTGTTGGGTTTGAGACACCTAATTTGCGAGGAAACTTGCCTTGGTGTGACAATTGGTATGCGAGTCGCCTCGTGAGGTGGTGGAGGATCCTCATAGAGGTAATCCACCGTTGCCTCAACTAGTTCTGAAAAGTCCTCGTCTTCTATGTCCTCTCGGGGCTCAAATTGGGACTCTAAATAGTCCGCGAAGTCAGTGGCTTTCTCTTGCGGTTCGAAAGATAATCTCCCGCGAGTGCCATGTATAGGATGCTGATATAGCGTTTTGTCCCTTCTCAGGGATTTAATTATCCGCCAGGGCTTCTTTTCAGAGAGGTTTACGTTCCTCATGGTGTTTTCCCAGGCCTCTTTGCGATGTGCACGTAAGAGGCGTCTAGCCAGGGGCTTAAATCGCAGATAAATTGCCTGCAATCTGGGATGGCGGAAACGCTGCCAAAGCTTCCGAACTGTTGACTTAGCTCTCAGCAACAGTCGGAGTTCGTTTGGGATGGTTGTGGGGTTAGGAGTATTGCAAGGAATGCGGTAAGTATGCCCTCGTATCACATTTGATATTTGTCGGGAGAATGCATTTGCCGCTAATTCTAACGACTCGATAGAATTTATATGCGGTCTGGGATCCACTGATTGGTTCAGTTCAAGGACGGCTGCATCCCAGTCTACCTCATACGACCAATCAGGAGTTACCAATGCTGACATATTAACATTGGTGTCGATTAACACAGGATCGTGGTCAGAATCCATTTTGACCGTTAACGTTCGTTACGGTTATTTATATGGGTGGGGGTGGGCGGGGCATTGTTGCGCTGGCTACGGTAGTGATTGGCCAGTTGTAGGTGGGGGTTTATTACAACTATTGTGTGTGTCTGAAGGTCTATCTTCTATCTACTATTTTTCGTTGTGAATCGTCGCCTCTCATTTTAATTTAACGTTACACTTAATTTTCATCGCGACTGGCCATAATTCCAGAATAGCACGGGTACCAACAGGAATGTTTGGTATAACAAAAAGATGATTAATGCTCGTCTTTTCATGCTATTCCAGCATCCAACACCATTGCCTTGCGGTGTAGTTAATATATTCGATGAGTTAAACTAACCCGACGTTTATAGGTAAAATTTTTGGTTTAACTAATCTTCCAGTGAACAGCATTTATAATACTGGTTCTAAGTAGGTACTGGTGAAGGTGTTAGAATGTACATTCCAAGTAAACCGTACCAAGTTATCTATCGAAGGAATCAGGGTCTGGGATGTGAAGTCTTGAGAGAAATAACAGCACCGGAAAACAAGAGTTAAATAAACCGTGCAGTGTTCTTTGGGAGGGTGTTTGACAGAGGCTGCCTTGTTCCAACTCCGGATGTCCTTGAGGTTAGAGGTCAACAAATTATGCGTGGAGCGTCCCCACCGTTTCGCATACTGAAGTGATGAGCTGGAAAGATCCTTGGAGAGGTATCAGCTTGCAGCATTTTTAAATGTCTGTGTGCACGCATCGTTTAATGGAGACATCTGAGATGATCTGCAAGGACAATATGGCACAAGTCTTTGTCAGTTTTATGAGTTGATGCTTACTTTTACAAACTACTATAAAGTGACTCCAAAAACTGTATTCTTTTACACCTTAAAAAATTCTAATAGCCAAATTAATGGACAGAATTCATTTAACATATCTAAAACAGCAAAACCTATCACAGTTTATAAGTTCCGGCATTTTTCAAAATTTGTAATTTATAAGTTTTCTACTTTCTTGAAAATTCCATCTATTTTTTAACCTTTTGTGTGCGATGTTTTCAATCCTACTCAAAAATTCGATTAGAGAATTTCCTGAAATGCGCGTTACGTGAAAGAGACAGAGAGAGAGAGAAAAATGATGTGCTGCACTCACATGATTTTCTCTACTCTTGTACTAACCATTCTTACAAGCTCTTATCCCTATATATCTTCTTTGTGTTAGTTAAGATAAACATTTGCACAAATTATCTTATTGCTTATTTCCTTGTAGGTACAACGGGAATATTAGAATACAGTAGGCTTTGAGCGATAGTCAAATCTTTTAAAGCCTTTAAATCCCGTTCTCTTTGCACGGCTAACATAAAAAATGAACAAGGATGTTCCATTTGACGAGTTTGTTTTCCAAAACTCACACAAATAGCAAGGAATATCTTCGAAATGGTTCACTCTACAAAAAAATTAATTTGGACGTAAATTGTGTTCTAACAAGATCTACATCTTTATACAGTAAGATTTTGTCTGTCTCTTACGGTTTACCAGTTATGCAAAAGTCATCCAGAGTAAACAGGACTACATAAGCTATATCCAGAAAATTCAAAATATACATTTCGTTTACCATAAAAATACCTTAAACATATAGCACTTTTAATCAAAATCGTTAGAGCCATTTTCGAGAAAATAAAAATTTTCGAAAATTTTTCGAAAATTTTTCCATCTAAAGGGTAGTTTAGGGTGGAAGAATTTTCTTAAAGGTCTTTTATGTCGCATCATTGAAATATATTACATTTTAATAGCAACTTTGCTTTTCAGACGACTTTTCATTAAGTTGTTCTCTCTCTCTCTCTCGCACACACACATGGACCTTTTGCTAAAAATGCTTTTTCTGGATTTAGGGGGCCTCAAAACATTTCCGGTGAAATCTCCAAATGGAATTTTTGGATGGAATACAATACTTGCCCTACTTACTGTACGCAGTAGAGAAAATAAAAATTAATAAAAGTTGTGCGAGCCCACGTGTGTGTGTGTGTGTGTGTGTGTGTGTGTGTGTGTGTGTGTGTGTGTGTGTGTGTGTGTGTGTGTGTGTGTCTGTGTGTGTCTGTGAACAGCATAACTCAAAAAGCGAAATATTAGAGAAGAGATTCTTAACAAAATTCCCCCACCCCAAACTACCCTTTACATTGGAAGTTTTTCGAAACTTTTTTATTTTCTCAAAAATGGCTCAACCCATTTTGTTTGAAATAGCACATGACGATATTTCCATGACAAATGAATGTATATGTTACATTTTCTGCAATGAAGTCGTCTTCATTCTGGATGATTTTTACCTGCATAGTAAACTGTAGGAGATAGACAACATTTTATAGCACACAATTTATGTCAATATGCTTTTTATGGGGTTAACCATTTCCGAGATGTTCGTGGTTATTGGTTTGAATTTTCCAATACGTAATACTTTTCTCAAATGGAATGTCGTTATTCGTTTTTTAATGATCTGGCCATGGAAAGAGAACTGAATTTTAAAACCGTTACATAGAGACCACCTCTTAAAATATTTCAGTATCACTTAAAGCCTACTGTATTCCCATATTCCGCTTGCACCTACAAGACTTGGCAATAAGTGTTTGTAAAAGAGTATAGAAAATTATGTGAGTGAACACATCAGATTTTTATAAATTGGTTGATGCTCTTATAATTTGTCGAAGGAACAACACTAGCTGAATGTGGTAGCTCATGTATAAAACAGTTGATATATTCCAGAGTGGGCCATTTAGTGCCTTCCCAAGGGAGTGGTTAATAATGAACACTTCACTCCGTGTCAGGACTTCAAGTAGGATAATTGTGTGTTTCGACAGACTTCTTAGTGTTCTGCCCGTTAATTAGTTTTTCCTTCCTTGATAAAAGGACCGTACAAGTGACTTTCGGAGTAAGGACTGGCTTGTTTATTAGATAGGCTTCTACCACAGCATGACTTTTTTTTTTTATCAAAGTAAAGTTATATAACAGTCGCCCTCGTGTTGTTTGGGATTCCTTTCGCGTTAACCCTTAACTCCATGACCTCCGTGATGTTTACAACTTCGTGACCTTCCAAAGGTTGCCAATTGTACTGCTGACTTTTTCAAACATCTCCTATCTACCTATAGCAAATAGAGGAAGCACTATCTGCCTAGGGTTAGCAGATTATTTTATGAAAACGTAGGACACAATGGTAGAAAATGCAGGACATTGTCGGTCAATGCAAAAATAATGTAAACTTTCACGTATTACATTAAGTGCTTATACCTCATTTTGTTACTGATGACTACTAAAATAGGGATGCAAATGTGCTCTTAAAAACTTGAAAATATGCCAAGAAATATGCACTATTTCATTAAAATAATTAATGTCCCTTTGCAGTAGACAAGACGAGTTAGTATAAACAATAAATAAAGTTATCTTATTCCACAGGGGTTGAAGTACAAGTGGTCCCGCTGCTAGTATTAACTGCTAAATTGCAGTTCATAACCAACACTTTGCACACATTTTCAACTGTAAAACATCGTCTGTTGTCTGACAAAACTTCTCTCCACGTCACAAGATGTTATCAGAGAAATTTAAATGATGTTAACTGCTTCACAGAGAGAGTCAAGTCTCTTGGTGCGACAGATGGTTTTCTTTCCAGGATGTCTCGAATACCGCACATCTGTTTATAACCAGAATTTTTTGAAATTACATAATTCACTTTCTCTTTCACTTTTTGTCCTATGCCACCAGGAACCGAACTTAGAGCACATATTTTTTTCAAGGACAGAAGTGATTCATGCAAAGGAAATCCTACAGCTTCCATTGCCGTTATGGCTGTTGGTAAGAAAGAACAATGGGCAGATATGAAACCAAGATCCTCTTTTAACCCAGTGCCTGACAGAATATTTTGCACAGTTTGTATTGATGAAGCATCTTTCGAGTCCAATAAATTATCATCGAGTATTTCTATGTGCTCAGCATAATATAAAACTGCATCGACCCATGTTCCCCATCGATTAACACTGGTGCAGGAGGAAGTCTGATATTAGGTACTGTTGATCTAAACAACTTAACTCTTTTAGGAGATTTAACAAAACTTCTCTTTGTACTGGACACAAATCTATCTACCAATGGGAAATAATCACGTATTGTCTCAGAAATGCAACGCAGAGCGTGTGCCAAGCAAGCTATATGAATTAAGTTAGGAAAAATACCTTTCAGAGTTTGTCCTGATTTTACCATATTATACAGATGGAAAAAAGAATTAAAAAAAAACAAAAAAAAAACACACACACACACAAATCATTAAAATATGCAATATAGGAGCTATAATATTGAAATATTATGCATTTATCAAAAATCAAGAAAATATGCAGTTATGTGCACAATAAAATCATGTCCAAATAACTGAAAATTCCATAATTCGTGGAATATAATGTAAAAGCATACATTTTTAACCTCTATGAAAGAACATGCAAATGCATGAACTTCCTAGCCCTACTGATGACTATACGTAGAATGCAAGAAAAGTTAAACAAGCCAAATTAACTGATTTTTTTTTTTAAGGAGGACCAAGTTGCAAATGTTTTCTTCATACATATCTGTAAAACTGTACACATGGAGGCCCACTGTATTGCGTTTTTTAAAAAAAATAGATGCATTATTATAATCAAATTTGTAAGTAATTCTGAGTTATAAGTAATCTTCCCCTTTCCCTTGATACTCTGTGTGTGCGTGCGTGCGTGTGTGTGTGTGTGTGCGTGCGTGCGTGCGTGCGTGTGTGCGCACGCGCGCCTACATGTAGTGCTGACACTGTTTCTTTAAATGGCGCCCAAAGTGTATCCATTGTATATTCCAAACACACTGGTTTTGTTGAATGTAAAGTTTAGATTCTCTCGCTTTCTGCTCTTAAGGAAAGTATTGTATGTGGCATGTTGTGGAGCCAGACGACTCCATCGTTGTAAACTTGAAGCCCGAGGAAATAGTCCGGTATTTACTTTCTGCTCGCTCGACACAAAGAAAAATCCATGCACATCGAGCTGGCCATGACAAAACGCTGGGCGCTCTTTTGTAATAAGAAAGTAATGATCACTCAGCGTTGAATAGAACATCCAGCTACTTTATTAAAGGATTCTAGCCTCAGAATATTACATCTAATTCATTGTTCTCGCATCAAGTTGGAAACTATGTGTAACATTTATAGCAATGTCCGTAGCTATTACTTTTTAAAAAATATCCATTACTTGTCTATAGAAATATCTGCAGTTTGGGGTTATTGTGTACTAGCATGATGTTTATATCTTGTTTATAGCGAATCATGCTTTAAGAGGATTACCTAGGCTTTTTCAAATGGTTATAGATAGCGACCAAAGCAGACTTTGTTTAGTTTAATAAATGGGGAGGGTCATGACTTCCCTATGCACTGCGACCATTTCAGATATAACAGTTCACAAACTTAAAACCGGGGTGATTTTGAGTATGTTGTCTTAGAGCAGTTAAATCTATGTTTGAGTATTATGGTCTATTTAATAAGTCGCTATGGTTGCAGAAACGGCAGATTCACAATAACTCTCAATACTACGTTTCCATGGGGAATTGAAATCGATTTGAGTTCTCATTTTGGATAGAATACTCCATGAAAACGCGGATTTAGATCGAATTGAATCTTTGGATCGACTCCTTAGAAGTGGAATTGGATCGAAATTTTGTTGTACCTACTGGATTCAAATCGATTTGAATTCGACAAAAATGCTATGTTCTGCTGTACTCGTAACACGCTGCACACTTGGCGTTTTGTTTTCTTAGCGAAAGTGTTGTAATAAAAAACAACAAAGCCACTTTGTTTCTATAATCTTACAATATGTTCTCCTCAAAAACATTCAGTAACCCCAAAACCTACATAAAACAAGCAGAAAACATACTTTTACAGGTTCGCTAGCATATAAGCTTCAAACTTGTGGATCCAATCTCATTTCGGATTGAATTCAAGGAAACGCGGATCGTATTGAGAATGGTATTGGACTCAAATCTATTTCAATTCTCCATGGAAACGTAGTGACTGAAAATGTAACAGTTCTGCTGCAATAACACCATGCTGGGAAGCCAAATACATACATATGAAGAGGCTGGGGTTCGGATCCCACACCACAGCAATGGGATACAATGAGCCGTATGCCTAAATTGTAGTATTGCCTTTTGCTTTACTTGCAAGAAAAGCTCGAAGGAATAGCGTATACCTACCTGCTTCATTTCGTACGCATAACAATAATCTATTGCTGAGAAGTTCATAATTCCACGCCACACTTTTACCGTTCGATAAATAATGGATTTCCTATTAATCAGACGCTTGAGCCATTCTCGTCACGGCTTTGTCACTCTAACCTTAACGTGACAGACTGTAGAAGGCAGCTAACTCCAGCAATTGGGAAACCTAGTATCCAACATAACCTATGTAATGTATATAACAGTGTCTGAGGAATATGAGATACAAGAAGGACAAACATGGTGAGTTAACCATTTAACCACTCCACATTCTGTTTATTCTATTCATCGGTTTTTGATTGAAGTCAGAATTTCTAGACTGTTTTCTTTCAGTAGATGTCTTTCTGGTCCCAGCTTTAAGAAGTGCAGCCATTTTACATTATTATGGACATTTGCTAAATACGCGAAGTCTTTTTAAAGGTATTCTTTGAATTTGCTTTGTAGATATTGCTTGCGTAGCAAATACTTAATCTACGTTTTATACATGGTTAATTCCAAGAGAATAAGTATATCCTACGTTCAGGCTACTATATAGATAATCTGCTAAGGGGAAAAGCATATATGTATGTTTACTTTGTTCAGAGTCGGAAGTGGGAGATATAACCTTCCACTGTCTAAATACACTCTTAACAAGGTTTTTATACTAATATTTTTATGCATGCTGATCGTAGCTTCTCCTTTGAAAGCTGTAGAAAAAGAATTTACTACGATTTTATTCATGTGCCCCGTTGTTTATCTTTGCTCGGTTAGCCAAGTTTCAGCGGGTTTTAATGCTGAGTTTATGTTGGCAACACTGTTGAACAGGAAACAATTTGGAGTAAGTTTAGGATTTAGATGTGTTATTTCAAGATACTCTTAGGGTATGCAGAGGAATCATACAGCAACTGATTATTTAAATAACACGATGTATCAAGTTTCACTGGGCAAGGATATATGTAGGTAATTTTTTTGTGGTACAATCAACAGTAGCAAATCTTAAAATGAATTTCCAACCGCTTCCTTTACAGTCGCTAAGAAAATACTTAGAACGATAGGTACTATATTGGGTCAAGAAAGCTTTCGTATTATGTGATAAATTAGTCACTATTTCCTTTTCCTTCTAAGAAATCCAAATTCCAAACGGAGCTTCTTCTCAGAAAAATTCTGTTATATTGTAACTAAGTGTTGCGAAGATACAAACGATATACGTTTATTCGTTGTTTTAGAGCTGCATTATTAAAAAGTTTGCCCTTTGTGAATTTTAGAATAATGGGCGATTTCATTTAATGAGAAAGCTTTTAATTTCGGATTGATATATCGAAATAGTTATTTAAGTCATATATGCAATCTACTGCATTTCAAATATCGGAGAGCTGTCTTCATTTTACATGTAACATTTTTATTGTATTGAGCTACAAGCAGTAACATATGTACATATATTAAACTAATATTATATAAAGGATTACGTAATATAATAAGGATCTTTATGTGATCTAAGAAATTTAATCACATAAACAAAATTGATTAATTAATAAACAAGGTGAAAATCATTAAATTTAGTGACCTGATATTAATTATTGCCACAATGCCATTGTACTATGAGCCCAAAATTTTGCAAAATTAAGTTAAGTGTATAGTGATGGAAAAGGTTGCAGTGAATAGGAGGCGTGGCAGTGTGCAAGCTGCCATATGTTTAAGCCATTTTCATGATAAATGAAATGTATATATTTAATTTTTGGGAATATCCTCTGAAGTCCTCTTCATAGTAAACCACGTTTGTAAAACTGGTAAACTGTAAAATATAGACTAAGGCTTACAACACAAAACTGCATACCTCGTTAAAACACAGAATTTATGTAAAATGATCTTATAGGGGCTAACCATTTCCGAAATGGTTTGAATTTTCAGGTAGGTACTTGTACTTTTTCCTTTAGGAGGTCGTTATTCGTTATTTTAGGTCCTGGCCATGCAAAGAGAACGGAATTTTAAAGTCATCACGTAGCGATCAGCTTTGACTATTACTCAAAGCCTTCTGCATTCCCATATTTCCCTTGTCTTACAAGAAAATTAGCAATAAGATAATTTCTACAAATTGATATGGACATGATGCAGAAGATTTCTACATCGCAAACTCCTATAAATAGCAAAAATACAAGGCACGTGTGCAGTCCTTTGCTTCAGCCATTGGCTAACTTAAATAAAAATAAAAAAACATTGCCGAAACTGCAACTTTCGGGCTTCTAAGCTACAATTTAAAGTGCAACTGCGTAAAAGAAATCAGATGTCATGTGTTCGACAGCTGAAGATAAGGTGTGCGAGTATTACTCAATGTTGAACCCTATTTCGGAAATTGTGAAATTTGTTCACTTTCAATCGGCATCTTCTGTTAAGATACGTATGTATATAAGCCGACAAAGAGAGTAAACAGGATGGTCTCTGCTTATATGTGGCTGGTACCATGAAATATATTTACCATTCTATTTTACTGATGTAGTTGATGTGTATCATAAAAGTTAATTGAATACCGACGAGGGCAAAGTTTAGGGTCATACAGGCTGCTGTCATAAATTCTCAGACAAAAACTTGACTGGCGATGCAGCGGAACGCATAAAACAATAGGTTATGTAAGCAGCCAGAGGTTTTATCGTCTATACACACCTTGCGCGAGGTAGAAGGGCGCCAAAGGTGTGTAACGTGGGGCAAAAAATAAATTAATCGCTATTGAATCATTTCGTAAATTATTGCACATTAGTCTCAGCCATGGCATTGTATTTTTGGAATAAACATTTCTTCCTTGATTCTATGAGCAGGTTTGCATCTATGCCCCTGACGGGTCGCCCCGGCGGCGGTCGTGTAACCGCTCCCCCTTCCGGAGGACGACAATATGCAGTGGAACTTGGAAAAGTCTAATCTGACGGGACAAGAAAAATTTTCGAAATATCCAAAAATTCGAATTGCAAAAGTTACCTCAAAAATTGATATTTTAGCAATATAGTACATTTATATCCATTTGGATTTTTCAGTTGTCTCCCTCTGTTGACTCTTTTCATTTTCACTCGAGGCACTAAGAATTGTCTACGTATTCTCAGATAAGTTGACAAGTGTTCGATTTTATTGCGTATTCTTTCACGATTTCAGATTTTTCCTTCAAGTCCTTAACAACTTCTCGAATGACGGTGACTTTTTGCACAAAAGTTAGTCTTGTGCTGGACATGCGATTTACTAAGGGACATAGTGGCACAGATTTGCAACACAGTGAACAGTAGGAACAACTAAAGGTGCACGTGTTTTAAACATGGGGATGTGGGACCTGCTGTAGGAGCTCAAGGCCGGCAGCTAAGAAAGCTAACCCCCCCTCCCCCCCAACAGCGTCCCGACAAAACAAACAACACTAGAGAGATGACATCTTTTGCAGAAACACATGGGCGAAATTATCATATTAAATTTCCGCGTTTAGATCAGTTTTCGACTGACATTTGAGAACAAAAGCATTAATTAAGCAACATGAATTCGAATTACATGTAATTTTTTACATTGTTCAAGGGACCAAGAACAATTTTCGAATTATGAACGTTTGGACTCTCCGAATTCCACTGTAGCAATGCTCATCAGATAAAAAGATGCAGTCATCGAAATCGGGTACCAGGATTGAGCTTTGTTCAAAATATATCCTGGCAACACGTGATTTATATTAGGCACGAAACTCACAAAGCAGTGGAAGCATAAACAGTGCTGCCTTGTTTGAATAGTAGTAATGGACTTGTGGACCATTGTGCAGAGAGAGAGAGAGAGAGAGAGAGAGAGAGAGAGAGAAACAAAAACTGGCAAGTGCACACATGCATGCCACATGTTTCCACATACTTGTACTGTTGCATCTCTCCCCTTGCAATCTTGCAGGATGTACAAGCTTATGGCTTTGTCTGACCATACAACATTCTCACTTGGAACACAAGTTTGGACATCTCTTAAATCTAAAAAAGGTATTTTTACTTTCTCTGCTACGTATAAGTAGAGCAAGTATTGTATTCTACCCAAAAATTCGATGTCGAGATTTCACCGGAAATATATATTTTGAAACACCCCCTAAAATAGCATTTTTAGAAAAAGGCCCCTGTGTGTGAAGAGAGCTCAAAAACGGTTAAAAAACAAAGTTGATATTCAAGTTTAATATATTTCAATGATGCGATACGAAGATTTTGAAGAAAATTGCTCCAACATAAACTACCCTTTACAGGAAAATGTTTTGAAAATTTTGATTTTCTTGAAAATGGCTCTAACGACTTTTATTATAATGCCACGTGTTTAAGATATTTTTATGGTAAATTAAATGTATAGGTATTTTGAATTTTCTGACTATAGCCAGTTAGTCCTGTTTATACTTTGCTATTTTTGCATAACTGGTAAACCATAAGAGATGGATGGGGCCCGCCTCGGTAGCGTGATGGTTAGCGTGTCTGCCTCACGTTTAAGAGGTCGCGAGTTCGAATCTCGCTTAGGGTAAGTTATCCGGGTAATGTTTTTTTCCGAGGTTTTCCCTTATCCTGAAGACGAATGTCTGGTAACTTAAAGCTCTATGGACCTCGGGCTCAGTTGAGCATCATTTCATTCATTCGTCCGATATGACACAATGTTGGAGATGGACAAAATCTTACTATACAAAAAATGTAGATCTCGTTAAAACACACAATTTATGTCTCTTTTTTGTGTGGAGTGAACCATGTGAACCATTTCGCAGATATTCCTTGTTACTTGTGTGAGTTTTGTAATACTTAAGCTTTCGTCAAATGGACGATCATTACTCATTTTTGTATATCTTAGCCGTGCAAAGACAACGGAATCTCAAATTTTTAAAACATTTGACCATCGCTCAAAGCCTTTATTCCCATATTCCTCTTGTACCTACAAGGAGATAAGCAATAAGATAATTTCTGCAAATGTTTATCTCAACTACCAGGAAGAAGATACGAGGAATGAGAGTGTAAGAACAGTTAGTACAAAAATTTTCCATGTAAGGAGTAGTTTATTTTTATTTTATTTTTTTTTTTTTTTGAGATCTTAGTGTCGCCGCATCCTTAAAATATATTTAACTTAAATACGAAATTTGGTTTTTAACCGATTTTTCGTTTCCTAGTTATGCTGTTTACACACACACACACACACACACACACACACACACACACACACACACACACACACACACACACAGGCGCGCGCGCGCGGAACTTTGGTAAAAATGTTTTTTTTATTTATTTATTTATTTATTTATTTATTTAGGGGCCTCAAAATATATTTCCGGTGAAATCTCGGCACGGAATTTTTGGGTGAAATACAATATTTCTCCTGTTTACTATACGTATTAGAGAATGTAAAAATAACATTCACTATTAAAAGAACAATAATTGTTATAAACACAGTTTTCAAATTGAAATGGAGTGCTGTTCCGAATGTTAATGGATTGTAATGTGTAATACATCTTTTTCAGCGATTTATGAGGTACAATTGGCGATTCTGACTAAACAAAAGTGATAATTTGTTTAAAACAAAAGAATGACCAGATTATAATTCGTATATGATAATTTAATGCTTCTATTATGAAGTAGTCAAATCCAGTATAGAGTAAATGACACTAAATTTTCGTTTATTGCATGAAGTTAGCTGGAAAAGTGTAGTGTCAGAGTTGCGGAGTACTGAATATATAGTGAGTGGTGCCGCACAACTTTCTGATCCGAAGTCTAACGAACGTGACACAGAAATATGCCAATGATATGTATGTATTCATGCTGCAGGGTCATGGAATATACTTGGTATTCCTGCACAGTTCGTCACCCTGACTCGTTACGTCACATAGGCTAGATGCCAGTACATTTCACAGCTTCCGACTTCATTTCTTTTGTTTTCCGTCATTACCTCTTGCGTAGCCAAGGTCTGCTGGAACTGTCAACAAAACTACACTCACACTGCGCAATTACTGATTGACAAAGCCTTCATTAAGAAGTAGACACCTTTTGTGCAATCTTCACGGAATTTCATTGTAGAAACGAACTATAGATTCCTTCAAAGTGAAGAAGGAATGGAAGCAAACATAATTATTGCAAATGGAACCAACAATCATTTGCTTTTGTTCTTCTTTCTCTTTGACCTCCTCATATGGAGGATTTATACCCCCTAGGACTTACAAGTGGATGCCTAAGGAGCAGACAAACTTTGGATCAGAGAGTGATCAGCCCGAAGTCTGTTATGAGAGTGAGGAATACGAAATGAGGGCGAAATGTATGAAATGAAAGGTAATGATGGAGCAGTTGGTAGAATGAATGGCAAGGGAAACTGAAGAGTCTAGAGAAAACAGTCCTCCTCCGTCGTCTAGAGGTCGCGGGTTCGAACCTGGTGGAGGGCGATGGATATTTTTTCCTGCCGTAAAAGTTCTTCTTTTGGAAGCGAAGTGAAGTCGATGGTCTCTTGTAGATTTACGCACTCTAAAGAACCTTAAGCCTGATAAAGAGGTAAAATTAAGCCCTCTTTCACGGCCAATATAGAATGGGACGCTGAGAACCATAGCAGTTAAAGAGCATCCATTAAAATCCACCCAGGATAGGCTTTGTCCATTACAAATCCAACATGGCGTGTTTTATACTAAATGCATTAAGACCTGAAACAAAAATATGTCGGCTAGCCCTGTAGCTCTGTCTGCAGAGCATTTATCTGCTCTGTGAAAGGTCCTGGGTTCGATTCCCGGCTGGAGTGTGGGAATTACCTAGCTAAGATTATTCCCTATCCATCCAGAGTCTGAAAGTGTGAATGTGTGAGATCTAATGTACAGAAAGCCCAAAGACCTGAAACTCTCTGTTTACGAGTCACCTCCATTGCCTATTGACCATTGAAGTATAAATGTAACAATAAAAAATTATATGAAAGTCGCTCAAAATGAAGAGAAATTTCAGTACTGTTGATAGAAAATTCCAGATGTAAACTTTGTCTTGCAGATATGTTAATGATGTTATTTTATTTAAAATCACACTGAAATGTTATGCCTAACACTAATACTAACATTCTTTACCATTTACTATTTCGTCTATGTATAATTTATTATATTACTCAAGTAATATTTTAGCTCATATTATTACCTACAACAAAGTTCGTTTTCTGTTTCAATATTTTATAATTTACTGCTACATTTAAGTGGTATTTTGCTTAGCGTTTCTTTGAAATAAAATTTTAAGATTGTGTTTTTATTTTCAGGTGAGTACGAATGGAATTAGTGCGGCTTTAAATGACGTTCTGCATTCGTAAGTGAAAGCTTTTATTATTTATTAACATTGGTTAGAGTTGTTACAATTAGGTTTAAAAACAGTTATCTCTCACATATCCATCAGTTGCTGTAGGTATCCTTCATAATTTATTTTCATTCTGTTAGTCATAATATAAATTGGGAAAATTATTTCAATGTAGGTACATTCTTTCTCTGTTTACGTTCCTCATTTGGAGGACTTGCAAGTGTTACACGCCTATCCAAGAAGAGACAAAACTCTTGAGGAGGGTGATCACCCCGAAGTGAGGAAGGAGATAATATGGAATACAGTGAAATGGATTAAAGGAAAGGTGATGAAGGGAGCAGTGGGTGGAGCGAAGGGCGGGGCAAACAGGAGATCCCGAAAAAGAAAAAAACGGCCAGATACCCCTTCGTCCATCATAGATGCTTGGTGACAGGTGAGCGATCTAACCTTTCGACCACGGCACCGCCCAATGTGCGTACCTAAATATTTAAAGGTATATATGATTGAAAATTAGAGGGAAGCGCTTGTCCTTGTCCCACTAGAACGGGCGTAGGTACTTTTCACCAAGGATATTTAAGGAAGTAAAGAAAGCCAAGGCGCAGGAGAAAGTTTATGAAGCATCTGAAATTAGTAGGTACTCGTAAACCTTGAGAATTCTTCATAAGCAGTTTCCCAGGTTACGTGGCTTGGCGGGTTAAACGATACGGACTACTTTCAAATGGTCCCCTTAACCTCAAACTTGCGTAGCTTCGAGTATTGTCTCAAACATTACTGATACATTTTATTTATAAAAAGTAGAGATTACCTAAAGGCTTATACTATTCTTTGTACATGTTAATATTTGAAGCATGAACTTAAAATGACATAGCTTATTAACCGTGCTGCATATCGGCTTCCTTAAAGCAATATTACATGTTGCGCTTAGGAACAAAGTGGCCGGAACACGAACCATGCAAATTATAGGCTAGCTGCTGTTAAACCATTTGCCCGGCTTCACAGTCTCCATTTAAATATGAGCTAACGTTACGTTAACGAGCAATTTTATAGCGGATGTGAACATTTTCCATATATTTTTTATTATTCCTCTATTTACTTGCTAATGGAGATATACGTACATTATTAATGTAATATATGTAACATTTTCAGAAATTATCTCTATTGCTAATTTTCTTGTACGTGCAAGGGGAATATGGGAATACACTAGAGCTTAAGCGATAGTCAAATATCTTAAAGTGAAATTCCTTGAAATTCCGTTCCCTTTACATGACCAAGAGATAAACAAACGAATAATGACCTTCCATTTGAGAAAAGTATAATTATCAGAAAATTGAGACAAATAGCAAGAAATATCTCGGAAATGGTTCACTCCATGGAAAAAAAGAAAAAGAAACAGGTATTTGACATAAATTGTTTGTTATTAACAGAAATCAAGATATACATTTATTTGTCAAGAAAAATCTTAAACCTAAGGTATTTTAAACAAATCATTTGAGCGATCTTTGATAAAATCAATATATTCGATTTTTTGAATAAAGAATAGTTTGAGGTGGAGAGATTGTGTTGCGTCCCTTCCCTGGACCTATGGTATATGCAAGGTTTTTATATAACCGGCTTTTCATTTCTGACACACGCACGCACGCGCGCGCGCGCGCGCGCACACACACACACACACACACACACACACACACACACACACACACACACACACACACACACACCGTTTTGTTAATAGGCTTTTTTCTGGGACTCAGTGGAGTTGAGAACACGTATTTCCAGCGAAATATCGCTATCGAATTTTTGAGTGCAATGGAATATCTTCCCCATTACTCTGTGTATATCAGGGATAAAAAAAGGAAAAATAAATATTAATTGAAATTGTAGTATGTTTTATTAAAGTTGGGTTGGATCACTCCCAGAAACTTTTTATGCAGACTTCAAAGTATCTTAATTCATTTTTATTGTACTTGTGAAAGAAAACAGTTTAATATTAATATTCCTTGTTCTGAATGGAGCATAATCTAGGCAACACATTTTTAATTATTATTAACAAAAAAACACGCTAACCTTGTTGTAGTTATTACGTTATTGCTTATTAGAAATTAATAAAAAGTGCCCTTGAAAACTAATGGGCTTATTTCAGACACTCAGTCAAAAGGTGACTCTTCTTCATTAGATAGACTTCTGTAATGTTTATGAAAAATTAGAGGCACATAATTGGTCGGTTCAAGCTTTCCAAGCTCTGTGGTGATAGACGATCTATAAATGATTAACTAATTGTCCGAAACGAGACGGCAGCAATAATCAGAAACTCTGTGATTTTGAGGGTTAGACCGTTTTTACTCTCATACCTTCAATTACTTTAATCGGGTGCAGAACCTTTCAAAGTTATTATTCGTTTAAATGGGTTTGTAGTAAAGCAAGCGATTTCCAAATGAAGGTGCGTATAAGATTTGTATCAAGAGGAGAGGCTGTTCTTTGCATACCAACTCACGGCTAAGGTGCGGTTATTGCACGAGAATAAGAGGCACTTATAAATCCGTTACGTCATACCCCACAGGCAACTTTTAAACAACAAAACTCCTGCTACGTCGTAGCCTTTCTTCTCCAAATACGCCAAATGTACTTTTAACTTTCACTTGTTTCTAATACATCTTTCAAGTACACACTGTTTCTCTAAAAACAACAAACAGCCAGTCAGATGTAATCAATTTGTTTTCGCTGACTTGGATCTTGTGCATATACAGGATGGATATATTTCATTTATTTTTATTTTCTCTATTACGTGTGGTAAGGGAAGTACTACATTCAATCCCAAAAATTCTATTTCGAGATTTCACCAGAAATATGTTCTGCGACTCCCTGAATCTAAATAAATAAAATCATTTTTAGACAAATGTCCGTGTGTGCGCGTAAGTTTTTGAACACCATAATTCAAAAACAAAAACCAGTTAAATGCCAAACTTTGTATCTCAATTCAGCATTTTCCAAGGATACAATAGGAAGACTTTCCAGAAAACCCTTCCAATTTATTAAAAAATAAGTTAACAATTTTGATTAAAACATCACATGTTCAAGATATTTTCATTCCAAATGAAATGTATATCTTGATTTTTTTTAAATGTCCTCAGAAGCCTTCTGCAGTCTGGGTAACATTTGCATAACTGGTAAAGCGTAAGAAATAAACAAAATCTTACTACACAAAAACATGTAGATCTCGTTAAAACACTCGATTTACGTCTGATGCATTTTTTGGTGGAATGAACCATTTCCGAGATATTCCTTGTTATATGTCCGAATTTTCCAATGCTTACCTATACTTTTCTCAAATGGAAAGTTTTATCTTTTGGCCATATAAAGAGAACGGAATTTCACACTTGTCCCATAGTGACCAGCTTTAAAACATGTGACTATCACTTAAACCTTATTACATTCCCATACTCCCTTTGCAGCTGCAAGAAAATTAGCTATAAGATAACTTCTAAACATATTTATCTCGATCTTTAACATCTAAGGTCGTATCGGTTTTTTACCTTTAGTATAATTGGTCAATTGGGTTATTTAAAAAAAAATCGGATTCCTGCATTGACATGACTCTCTACTCGCAAGATCTTTTCTTACAGACAATAGTGAATAGTAAAATATGTTAAGAGGTAGTCGCTATGTTATGGCTTTGAAATTGTGTGCCCGGATACAAAATGTTCTTACTAATATTTGCACAAACTAGTACGTATCTTGTAAACCTAAGCGAATAAGAAATATATATAAATATGCTCATCAACAGTTAATTATATAATTACCAATTCCTTATAGCAACACCGTGAAAATTAAATGACTTGTGGCCTACAGTAGGCATTGGGCGACAGTCATATCTTTTAAAGCTGGTCGCTGGTCGCCTTGAAATTCTGTTCTCTTTGCATGGCTAAGATATAAAAATGTGAATTACGACTTTCCATTTGAGAAAAATATAAGTTCTGCAAAGCTCACACACATAACAAAGAATATCTCCGAAATGGTTCACTCTACAAAAAAAATTATTTGCTCATAAATTGTAAGTTTTAACGAAATGTACATTTTTGTGTAGTAAGATTTGGTCTATCTCTTAGGGTTTACTAGTTATGCAGAAGTCATTAAGGGTAAACAGGACTATGTAGGATATAGCCAGAAAATTCAAGATATACATTTCATTTTTTATAAAAATATTTTAAACATGGTAATCAAAATCGTTAGAGCCATTTTCGAGAAAATCGAAATTTTCGAAAAAGTTTTCCATGTAAAGCGTAGTTTAGGGTGGAGGAATTTTCTTTCAAATTTTCCTGTGTCATCCTTGATAGACATTAAATTAAATATCGACTTTGATTTTTTACCGACTTTTCGGTTTTGAGTTATGCTGTCCCGCGCGCGTATTTCTAAAACTTTTTTTTTTTTTTTTTTTTTTTTTGATTCAGTAGCATCGAAACATATTTCCGGTGAAATACAATACTTGCTCTACTTACTGTATGTAGTGGAGAAAGTAAAAACGTGCAGGGTTTAGAAAATTGAGCTATATGCGCCCTTAACATGATATAAGATTAAGCTTTTGTAAGAATACTTGGTAGAAGAGTGAGTGGGTTAAGAAGCTCTTGTGAGTGTAACACGTGAGATAATTGTGCAGCAAGAAGTTGGGGAAGATGTTGAGAGTGAAGTTGAATATTGAGACTGGCACGATACGTGTCGTGAACGTAGATCACCAGGCTGATACTCACTCGTTCAGGAAGGATGCTTGCTCTTCCCTCGTACGATTTACCAATTGTGTTGAGGGGATGCCAGATACAGCGCGTGGCTTGGCTCATAAGCGTTCTCTGCAAACCAGCGCTTTAGTAGCAGTCGTCTAAAACACAAACTAACTGCTTTGGTGAAGCATTACACTGATGTATTTATCCTCAGCTTGACTCCATTGATTTCATGTTTACTATGTAGAGAAAAGTATTGCATAGTCGCCCTCCACACTAGCATCTGGTTCTCAGGCTCAAAACCGGCGTAAAAGAACCTCCAGCCTGATAAGAGGCTTCTGAGAAAAATGAAGAGGTCTTCCACGTCTAATATGAATGCGAAACTGCGAAGCTCAGCAGTTAAACAGCGTCCATGAATAAAATCTCGATTTCAAGAATCCTCATCAAATGCATTTTTAGAAAAAAGGAGTGTATGTATCAACTAGCCTCTGTGGCCTACATTCGGGAGGTCGCGGGTTTGATTCCCGTGACCGACCTTCCCGACTCATGGGTTTATTCGGGGATTTCTCCGGATCGTAAAAGTAAAAACTTCGTCCGGCTACCTCCCCCCCCCCCCCCCCAAGGGATGTGTGAGCCCAGCGGGAGGAGGGGCCGTTTATACGAGACACCGCCGGGGAGTTTCAATGTATAACTTAGGTATCCTGCCCTCTCCTATCCCTTTCTTCATCTCTCC